>QFFA01000498.1:0-64260 GCA_003316565.1 Russula foetens
ACATGACCCTAAGTTCAACTTGGTCACTTGGCTATAACTTGGCTTTAGGGGCAGACTTGGTGGACTTAGGGGCATCGTTCTCGATCCCCTCTTAAGGTTATGTGATCCAGGAGTGTGCGTGGAGGTCACGAACGCGGCCGAAGGCCGCGATCGCGACAGCTACACAGAGAGAGGAGATCTTAAAACTTGTTTATGAGATCTGTTGCTGATCGCTCCTTGGCAACAGAAATCATCCCAAATATGTCTACGTCTACTACACCTATGACTACCACTGGCACCGGCACAACTACCGGCACACCCGCACCGTCCAGATCTACCGGATGACTTTCCAATACCTACAATACTACGTTTGGTATGCTGGCTGGCATTCAGTTATCTCAGTTTGATGGATCCGGCTGGAGTACTTGGTCCGGCATTCTTGAAGCCGTCTTAATGCTCCATGAGGCGGAGGATGTCTTACTCCTCAACACACCACCTTCTGGCGTCGATCAGGATGAGTGGGAATCTATCCAGAGATGCACAAAAGCTTATCTACGACTTTACGTCAAGCCGGACGTATACTTCCTCATTGCATCAAATACTGAATATCCCACATTCAAACACAAATGGGACAAACTGAAAGAAACATATGGTGGCGCCTCAGGCAGCACCACCATATTCAATCTGTGGATTCAGCTTACACAATCCCAATTAGATGAAGCCAAGCTAATGGCAACCCAACTCGCCAAAATCAATGAGGCATGCGTTGCCCTCACTAACGCTTCCATGGGTATCACTGACACCCAATATTCACTTAGGCCCCAACCAGCAACACGAAAATCCTAAACTTTTCTCAGGAACGGATTCTGGGGTTTCCTGTGGCTGGCTAAAGTCACTAGGTATGACAGGGGGGTCATTTTCTCATCCACCCATAACCCTAACATAGCACTAATGTAACACACGTCTTGACAAAATATTGAGAAAAATAAAATATTATTGTACTCTCCCTGTCATGCCTCGTGACTTTAGTCAGCCACAGGAAACCCCAGAATCCGTTCCTGAGAAAAGTTCAGGATTTTTCGTGTTGCTGGTTGGGGCCTTATACTTCTCCATGCTCTGCCACCCTCATACAAGGTCTTGGCATCTACAATCCTCATGACCGGCAGTCCGAACACCCTCAAACATAGCAAGATAATCGTGCGCATTCTAAATGAGGAAGGTTGTCGGTCTGGTCCCTCTGGCTTATCCCTTAATATGGCTAAAGCTGCGCCCATCAAAGCAAATGGCAAAAAGAAGAAAGATCACACTGATCTAATGTGCCATTACTGCAATAAAAAGGGGCACATCAAGCCTGACTGCCATAAGAAGAAAAAGGATAAGGCAGAGAAGAAGAAGAAGGAGGAAGCGTCGTCGTCCAGAAATGGGAATAAAGTGGCCAATAGTCATGTTCAGGAATTGCGCATCATTGAGATAGATGACAATAATGAAATCTCCATTTCCCTGTTCACTGCGGATAAGTCCCGATGGATGATGGACAGTGGAGCAATGCACCATATCATGCCTCATAGATCAGACTTCAAAGATTACGCTCCGATCAAAGGATCTGTATGCCTCAGAGATAAATCTACAGCTGATCAGATCAGTGTTGGCACTGTCACTTTCAAAAGCCCCCAAAGTCATAAGATCTCGCTAAGCAATGTACTACATGTCCTGTCTGTACATACGCGCTTCTTATCAACAGGCGTGATCGCAGATAAAGACGCTATGATCTTATTTGACAAAAAGGGTTTCCAGATCAATATTGATTAAACATGTGTCGCAAAAGGATACTGGGAAAACAAGCTATATTGGCTGGATATCCCAAAAGTATCTCTAAACACACATGCAGCTAGTAAAGCCACTTTGCTGCATACCTGGCATCAATGCATGGGACACATGTCACATGCCACGCTCGAGAAATATGGTCCAACAGCCCTCAAAGGCTTAGATCTTAAGCAATCTGATGATAAGATACCCAGTACCTGCACTGGATGTGAAATGGGGAAATCCATGCAAAAGCCATTCCCCAGATCAGCTAAAAAATCAGATCAGATCTTACAGACTGTACATTCCAATCTGGCTGGCCTGATGCAAACTAAATCACTGCAAGGGTCACTATATTTTGCCACCTTTATCGATGATCACTCGCGTCACGCAGTGGTCTACTGTCTCAGATCTAAGGATCAGTTAATAGTAGCACTGCGCAAATTCTTATCTTGGGCCAATACCCAAACATCTAAAAAACTGTGCATACTACAGAGGGGGTGAATATATCACAGCTAGCATGAAAGATCTTCTTAATGAGAAAGGAATCAAGCACCACCTTATAATGCCGGGATCTCCTCAACAAAACGGGAAAGCTGAGTGATTTAATCGCACAATCTTAGATAAAGTGATGGTGATGCTACACTCTGCTGGCTTATTGGAAGGCTTCTGGGAGTATGCGATTAGCGCCACAGTGCATATCTACAATTGCTCTCCCTCCCGATCGTTGAAATGGCGAACCCCACATAAGATATGGAACACTGGTCATGTTCCTGATGTCTCTTATCTACACATCTTCGGATACAAGGCATACATGCATATGCTAGCTGATAAACGTCGCAAACTTGATGCGAAGGCCATTGAGGTCACGTTTATTGGGTACAAACCTGGATCTAAAGGATACAGGCTATGGGATAAATGTACCCACTCCGTTCATCTGTCCCAGGATGTGACATTTGATGAGAGTAGCTTCCCATCTTTATCGGGCAAAGAGCCTCGCCCCGCACCACCTCCTACACTAATTCTGGTAATCGTGGTACCTAACCCAACCATGCAGCCACCAAAGCGAGCTCCTTCCCCTGCTCTATCTGAAAGCAGTGAGGGAGAAGTAAATGACATACTAGATCAACACCCAAATACACCACCAACGTGTAAATCCACCCTTCCAATTACTCCTGAACAACGGAGATCCGTTCCTACCTCGCCACCACCCCGCCCTAGTGCCACGTGCATCTCTAATTGGCCAATCTCACCAGATCTACAATTGCCAGGGGGATTTGATGATCAAATACAAAGAGCACAATTGCTACGCGAGATGGATCAAGTGCCCCAGCAATCAGCGCACGTGCCTGTGCCTAACCTGCGCTACTTCAACGATAATAATGTGGCAACGGGCCGCCACCTCGGAAATGCGGAACTGCTATCCGCTGCTTATGTTGGAAGGGACCCTGCATCATATGTGGAAGCAATGAGATCAGATAATGCAGACACGTAGACCGAGGCATGCAGATATGAGATCGACGCCCTGTCTAAAAATGACACATGGGAGCTAGTAGATCTCCTCCCCAGTCGCAAAGCTGTCAAATCTAAATGGGTGTTTAAATTAAAGTCAGATGGATGCTATCGCGCTCACTTGGTAGCTAAGGGATTTACGCAGATTCCTGGCATAGATTACGATGAAACCTTCTCCCCTGTTGCACACTTTGAATCTTTAAGATTACTACTAGCATTGGCTGCACTAGAAGATTGGGAAATACATCAGATGGATGTGAAATCAGCGTTCTTAAATGGTGTGCTCGACGAGAAGATTTATATGGAGCAACCACAAGGTTTCATCTCTACTGGACAGGAGACTAAAGTGTGCCGCCTCAAAAAGGTGATCTATGGTCTCAAACAAGCCTCCCGTGCGTGGAATCTGCAATTCCATGGAGTTCTCAGTGAGCTCGGCTTCACGCGGATGTTTGCTGATGCAGGCGTTTATGTGTATCATCAACGACAGGGGGATGGTCCTCTAATCATTATCTTATACATTGATGACATCACAATCATGGGTGCTTCACTCAAATCAGTTAAGCAACTAAAGTCTGATCTATCCAAACGATACGAAATCACCGATCTTGGTGAGATCAAATCATATCTTGGCATCTGCATCACATGCGATCGCTCTACAAAGCGTTTAGATATAGATCAATCTGGATACATTAAAGATGTCCTAGATCGCTTTAACATGACTGATGCTAACCCACACAACACTCCACTTCCAGCTGGCACTGATGTGCATCTAATCAAAAACATGGAGCAGGTGTCTCAATCAGAGATCAAACACTATCAAAGCCTTATTGGCAGCCTCCTCTATGTCCAGATCAGCATGCGCCCGGACATCTCCTTCGCTGTATCGCGCTTAGTGCAATATGCAGCAAACCCATCTAATCACCATCTATGTCTTGTGAACTATGTTCTATCCTATCTATCAGAAATGAAAGATGCGCAATTAAGTTATGATGGAATGAATGGAGATGGCCTATACGGCTACTCTGATTCTAGTTTGGGAGATCAAACTGATGATTAGCACTCTACGTGCGGCTATGTATTCCTGCTAGCAAATGGTGCGATCAGTTGGTCCTTGCGCAAACAAAGAACCCCCGCGCAAAACACCACTGAAGCAGAATATATAGCTATAACTGACGCAGCCAATCAAGCTGCGTGGTACTGGAGCTTCTTATCAGAGCTAGGATATACAGTGGAAGATCCAATCCCGATCCATGGTGATAACAAAGGTGCAATCAATCTAGCACTCAATCTGGTCACAGGACGCAGATCTAAGCACATCGATATTAAACATCATATGATACGTGAATATATTGAGAATGAGCAGATCTCACTCATCCACACGCCCACAGCAGAGATGGTCGCAGATGGTTTCACCAAATCTCTATCACGCACCCTCCTACTTCGCTTTAACGCAGATATAGGCCTTAATCATGCTTAATTCTCAGATCATGGGGGGATGTTGAACACGCACATGTAGCCAGATTACATATACGTGTGAGTAGCCGGTCCAGATATGGACCATAGATCCGGACGTGCCTTAAGTGCTCCGATAATCAAAACGTACTGTAAAACGTGCCAGGTGATCTAATAGTCACAGACCGTGTAACCGATACGCGTGTAAAATGTGCAGAGTGTTCCAACAGTCATGGACCACATAACCGAGCCGCATTACAATAGGATTACCATATCTGGACTAAAAGCTGCTATGAGATAACAGACGCATGTACACGCGTATCTACTGCACATAGCATACACGCAACACCACAGCCTCTATCGTTCGTATCTCTTTTGTCTAGCTTTATCCAACGCCTATAGACGAGCTATACTCAGGTCTGTTTTTGGCATATGTAGATACAGTACAAACCTGTATATAAAGAGTTTAATTACTATGTAGAAATATAACTATCTTTTAGCAACACTTACATCGCTGCGCTCTTCACCTCCCAAGGTTCAAGTTCAACACGGCCTGGGGGCCAGTGTTGTTGAGGACTTCAAGAATATAAGTAAATATCACCCCCTTGATCTTGGCAACCAGGAGGGCTTTGGTTGGAGGTACAAGCTTGAGGACACACTGTACCAGGTAGGTGTGGCCCTTGGGGATGAACTCAACCCAAGTAATAGGAGTGTTGCTCTTGGCATTATCAGTATTTCATGACCTCTCTTGAACACACTTTTTACGCTCTTGATGTGCTTCAAGTAGGTTTCAAGAGGATTTCAAGAAGCAATTTGTGCAACTTGATACAAACTTTTTCAAGAGATTTCTTCTTTTTCAAGCTAGGTCTGTATCCTTGATTGTCCTTTTTGTAACCTTTTTTGACTTTTTGTACTTTTTCATGCTTGATGCATTCTTCAAAATTGATCATAAGAAAAAAAAGTGAGATTAAGTGAGATTAAGTGAGATCAAGTTGTTTCAAGCACACATCAAGCTGAGCAGAAGTAGTCATAAGTAAAATCAAGACTTTATTTCAAGGTACTACTATTACATGGTGACTATTGCTACTGCTACCCTGTGTGCTGCCACTACCATGACACTGGTCCTGCTGCTCCACCTACTGCTGCTGCTGGCCCGCACACTGCCACTGCTACCTTATGCTACCGCCGTTGTCAGTTGTGGTTGTGGTGGTTGTGGTGGTGGTGGTGGGTGGTAGCCAGTGTGGTTGGTTGTTGTTGTCAGTCGTGGCTGTGGCTGGTCGTTGTTGTTGTCATTGTTGTTGTTGTGCCATGGCTGGTCATCATGGGCTGTCGGTTGTCATGGTCGTGGTGGTCGTGGTGGTGGTCGTTGTCGTCGTAGTTGTCAGTGGTCGCTGGCGTGGTCCGTTGTTGTTGTTGTCAGTTGTCATCGTGATTGGTTGTCGTGGTTGGTTGTTGTCGTAGTCTGTCGTGACCATGGCCGGTCGTTGTGGGCCGTCGGTTGTCGTGGTGGTGGTGGTGGTGGTCAGTTGTCAGTGCGGTCGGTCGTTGTCGTTGTCGGTTGTCGTCGTGGTCAGTCGTGGCTGTGGCCATGGTTGGTCGTGGCCATGGTCGTGGTTGGTCGTGGTCAGTGAGCGGCATGGTCGGTGGTTGTCGTGGCTGGTTGTTGTGGGCCATCGGTTGTCATGGGGCGCTGCATACCACTATACCCAACTTAGTGCTACATGGGGGTTCTGTACCCCAAATGGAATCTAAAAAAAAAAAAAAACCCCCAACTTGGTGGGAGAGCCTCGGGCGCATGGGTAGGGGGGATGAGTGGGGACCTAGCAGGACAACAGTTGGGTGGGTGCGGCACCACCCATAGGACTCCTGTAGGAGCCAGAAGACTGTGGGATAGACTGGTCAGCATATGGAAGGGTGGGATACAAACTCACCTGGTTTATTCGAGCCGCTGAAAGAAACGAGACGTCGAAAGAAGTCCAAAGAACTTGTGAACAAAGAAGTTTGAACGCTGCACGTGATCACACGTGACCAATGCCACAACAAATTTTCGTTCAACGTTCAAGTCACTTGCCTACTCACTGACTCGCCTAGTACTTGCCCCTCCCTAGCCCTCTCTCTGCAGTTTACAGCTTGTGAGTACCCCCCTTGTGTGACAACTGGCTGACCCCCACCTCCCTACAATCTTCTGAACACAGTGACCAGCACGCTCCTCATTTGGACCGCGGCTATTGTGTGTAGTGCCCTGGCCTGGCATTCACCCACCTTCCCTGGGTCCCACCTGCGCGCCACCTCAAATGCCCCACCCTTCCTGTACACCCCACCCTTCCTGTGCACCCCACCCTTCCTGCACGCCCCACCCTTCCTGCACGCCCCACCCTTCCTGTGCGCCCCGCCCTTCCCTGCCCCATGGCCTAGGCTGCAATGCCTCAGGTCTTGCTGTGGGGGCTTCTCAGCCCCACCAGCAGGCTCGACGCTGGTATTGCCTTTGGCTATGGAAGGTACAACACTCATGACCGGTAGTGTGGTGAATGCAGTCGCGAGGGTGACTGATGAGATGACAATGGCTGAACCTGATGACGACCGACAACCAATGCCCAACGACCAACGGCTGTGACCAATGATGACGCTCGACGAGGACACTTGACCACACTCAATGAGGGCACTTGACAACGCTTGGCAAGGATGCTCAACCACACTCAACGAGGATGCTCAACCATGCTCAACGATGATGCTTGACAACCAACGGCGGCGGCGCAGGGGGTAACAACAGCATCAGTGCACAGTTGCAGCAGAGGTGCACAGTGCAGGTTGCAGGAGCACAGTGCGGGGTTGCAGGACCAGCGCGTGCGTGGGATTGCAGGACCAGTGTGTATGCAGGGATGCAGGACTAGCATGCCTGGGGGGATACAGGACCAGCGTGTGCGTAGGGATGCAGGACCAGCGCGCCCAGGGGGATGCAGGACCAGCATGCAGGGGGATGCGGGAGCAGCATGCATGGGGGGATGCAGGACCAGTGCACGTGGGGGGATGCAGGAAAAGCGCACATAGGGGGATGCAGGACCTGCAGGACCAGCGCGCACAGGGGGATGTAGGACCAGCGCGCGCGGGGGGATGTAGGAAAAGTGCACACGGGGGGATGCGGGAAAAGTGTGCACACGGGGGGATGCAGGAGCAGTATGTATGGGATGTGGGATTTGTTACTTTTGTCCTACTTATTTAATAGCTCAATATACTTTGATTGTACTTTTTTTTGCTTGAGGAGTACTTAGGAAGCACTTGAACATACTGTTGAAACTTAAGTATACTTGGTAGGAAATCATCTCTTGAGAAAAGGGGAAAAAGCGAAATAAGTTGAATCAAGACAATCCAAGTGTGCTCAAGTGAAAAAAGTCTCGGCAAGAGACATGGTGTTTTACTGATGATGCTAGGCAGAGGCAACGAAGGTGAGCAGCCAGTCCTTGGAGAGGAACCAGCAGGAGTGGAAGGTTTTCAAACAAAGTGTCTCTATGAGGAAGGGGAACAGTGGGTCTTGGGAGCAGGCACAACAATGTGGGCAGTGAGAGCGGTCTACTATAAAAGAAAAAGGTACCAAGTTTCAGTAGTCTGGCATACTGAATGGTGCAGATTCCTGGATTTTTATATAAAAAACTGTTGAATTTCATCAATTTTACCTATTGAATGTTAGTACTTTTTCCTTTTCTAGTAGTTATAGCCCTTTGTCCAGTGGTGGTGGTAAGGGAGAACGAAGGATCTGCAAAAAGAATTTAGAGAGTATATAAAGCACTTGCAATTTCCCCATGCCTGCCATGCCACTGATATACATTTTCAATTGCTCAGAATTAGGATCACAGGCATAATTAGCAACAATCCAGAATGCATACTCTTGCTCTTTATTCAAGCAAAAATGAGAGGAAATATCCTTGATTGTTGCTCGTCACTCTTTTGAGATAAAAAAGTGAGTCAGGTAAGACTTTTTTATGAGCTGTACATTATCAGGTACAAAGTTATTCTTGGCTATACCAGGTCCAGTCATGGAATTTGAGTTGGCAGGCATGTTTTGTGAATGCTGTTAAATGACATTAGTGCATTTTTGTACCACGACTGTCTTCCATGCTGCCCCATTTTGTTTGACTTTGGGAGGTGAAGGCCTGGTACCTACAACTGGATCCAATGAGCCAGGGATATTCTCCATCCATCCATAATTTTATAATGTTGCCCTCATCTTATCTATAAGCTGCATCCTTCTTTTCTACTTACCACCACCACTAGGCATAGGGTATGGCTACTGTCGCTTCTTCCATCCCTGTTGTTGCACCTCCCAAGACTTATCATTCCCCTCTCTCTGTAGAGGCACTTTGTCTCATGACATTCTGCTCATGCTGGTTCCTTTCTAAGGACTGGCTGCTCACATTTGTTGCCTTAGCCCAGCATGCCAAGCCTAATGCTCCTATTACCTGGGTCAAATTCATTCCCAAGGGCCATACCCACCTGGTGCAGTGCACCCTCAAGCTCATACCTCTGACTAAGGCCCTCCCTGTTGCCAATATCAAGGAGGTTATATTTTCTTTTGTCCTTGAGGTTCTCAATGATACAGCCCCCTTGGCTGCATTCTTCATAGTGCATAAGCCCAAGAAGTTGAAGACCTCACAGTGTAAGTGGAAGGGGAAGCAGCCTGTTAATATCATGGCCATCGATGCCCCCTCTACTGCCCTATTGGCTCACAGTATATCCCCTGGATTGTCCTGGTCCCCCTCTTTGCTGGTCACTGGCCCTACTGTTTGCTCTAGGGCCCCTCCTTTGGGAGGAGCAGTAGCTGGTGGGGTTGTGAGGGGTCAGGTCACCCCCTCTTTGGAGGAGCAGGAGACCTCCAAAGCCTTGCAGTATTTGGTTCCCACACCTGTAGGTTCCAGTGCTCTTTCACCCTTGACCTTGACTGGTTTGCCCTCTGCCCTGCCTTCTGGCCTAGGCATGGTAACTCCTTAGGCTCTAGACTTCAGTCTATCCCTATCTGCCCTGCTTTTCCTTTGCCCTTGATTGCCTCTGTGCTGGGCAAGCAGTCATCCCCTCCCCTTCTCTTTCTTTCCTCTCCTTTCTTCCCTTTGTGCTTCTGGCTCAACCATGCCCTGCAGGACTGGCAGGTATAGATGACACACCAGTATGAGCTCCTTCAGGCACTGGAGGCCCATCTTCCCAGCAATCTGGTCATACTAGATGACCTCTCTCCCCCCTCACCCCCCTCCTAAGGCATCCTCCAGTTTGCTGATGTTGTATCCCAGCTACAGGGGTCCCTAGTCTGTTCTTATACCTAGCTTGCCCACACTCATCTCCCCTAGGGACATTAAACCAATCTATTCCCCTCATTTGCTCCTTATAGGTATTAGGGTGGTGGGTGCCTCTAGTAAGCAGCCACTGCATATGTTTAAGGCCTCTTAGGTACTTGTTTGCAGCTGCTTTATGTACAGGTAGATACAGACTCCGATGTTGTAGTAGGAAATTGGGCATAATTACCCCAGATGCCCTACCAGTGAGTTCAAAAAAAAAAAAAAAAAAAAACAAAAAAAAATTTATAAGCTGAGACCATGCTTTCTCACACTTTTCCAATTTCTCAGAAAATTCAGGAGCCTGTTGCTCAACATTGGATTCATCCTATACAATGTTTTCAGCAATATCGGCCACTATATCATCTATATCTTGGATTGCTTCTACATCCTGATATTCCTATGAGCCAATGCCAACATCTCCTTTGTTTAATTGGGCATGGAAGTCATCCCACATATCAAGACACTCATATTGAATATTTAAGTTTCTCATGATGTCATTCTGTTTAGCAGAAACTAAATGCATCATCCCAACTTTGCTCTTGCATTTGAAGCTCCAGCCCTGATCACCAAGGCTTGAATAATGTTAGCATTGCACTACAATAAAATTCATGATCCTCTTGATCATATCTAGGGAGTGTGGGACCAACAAAATTCAGAATCTTCTCTTTTCCAACAGGATGGCATTGAGTACCATGGCTATTTGTAAGGGGATGCTCCAAAAGGAAAGGAAACACCTTTGATGTCTTTCTGCCAATGGGAAATATAGAATGAAATGGGAGGCATTTATCAATAGATAGTCCCATGAGTTTTTTTTTTTTTTTTTTTTTTTTTTTGCAATTAGATTTATTGTTGCTACAATCAGAAACTCGATCTGACAGCACTACACTACCAACTATAGACCTCTCTGCATGAAGCAGCCCAGGACAATGGCAACCCAATACTACAACCACTGACTCACCAGGGGTACCCACTACTGCTCTACCCAAAAGAGAAGCCCCATGTTATGTGCATATGCAGGGGCATTGAGGGGCATTGCCATGACACTGCCTAACCAACAGAGGGAGGGAGAGGTCACTTGTATGATATTACCAAACCAGGCTACAGGGATTGACCAGGCCACATTCTTGCCTGGGCCATGAAAAAGGAGAGGATACTGCTAGCTAGCGGCATTATGGGATATAACCTGCAGCATCAACAAAGGAGGATGGTATGGAAGAGGGTTCATAGATGGGGCTAATTGATGGATCTTCAAGGAGAAAAATGACACATGTGGCAGGAGCATGGCATCTAAAGGAGGGCCCAGGGGATGCTTGGCCACACAAAGGCAGCATGTAGTGCTCTGAGCAGCCTGGCCACACTAGGCTAGGGGGGCACTGCTGGAGGGGGGAGAAGGGGAAGAGGCAGAGGTGAGGGCTTGGGCAGCTACATTGAGGTCTGCCTGGGTGAGCCAGGGCTCCCAGTTACCTGTGGCACAATGCTGGGCCACAACCCACTTGTGCCAGTCAGGTAGAAGCCAGCCATATTGGGTACAAACAGTAGGAGGGGGGGAGGTGGGCACAGGGGGCCCATCAGCCAGCAGAGGGGAAGAGGAAGGGGGCCACTTCTGGCCAGCCACAGGAGGGGGCAACTGGTATTGACCAATTGACTGTCTAGAAACCGCATAGGTGCAGGAGGGGCCAGGCAGCAGGGAAGGGAGACGAAGGGGAGGGGGAGATCTAACAGAGTCAAGGCCCCATGCCAAGACTGGCAAACCTACCCAGGAGAGTCCCAAGGCTGCATCCCCACTAGCCGATGCTCCTCCCGAAGGAGGGTTCCCAGTGCTAACACTAGGGACATTGATAGGTAAGGGGGGCCGGGGCTCAAGGGCATGCTCAGGGCATGGGGCAGAAGGGCTAGACAGGGGCCAGGCCAGACCATTGATCACTATGGCATCGACTGCCTGTACTCCAGGGGCAGGCAGGTCCAGACCAGGATCCTAGGGCTTATAAGTCCTCTTGTGGCCCTTCCCACAAGGAGGAGGGGGGGCAAAAAATAAGGCAGCAAGGGGCTGCTCACCATTGAGGAACTCAAGGATGAAGACAAACATGCACTACTTGACCAAGGTCACAGGCATGGAGGGGAAGGGGGGAACCAGCTTGAAAGCAGACCGCACCAGGCGAAGGTGGGCCACAGGTAGGAACTCCAGCCACCCAAGGTAGCTATAGTCATCTTTCTGAGTGGAGGTAATAGAGGTGATGAGCCAGTCCCTGTTGAGGAACTAGCCATGGTAAAAGAGGTTAACAATGTCGAATACAGAGGGAGCGTTGGAGAGCTTTATGGGAGACAAGGAATGTAGGTAGGGGTGAATAAATCCAACAACCCTAAGCCCAGTGGTGGTGGTAGTGGAAGAAGAAGGGATAGTCCCATCAGTTCACCTTTGGTAACTTGAACACTGTCTGAGTTATCTTTATCTCTTTTCCTTCTACTCAATGTCTGCTTTTAGGGCAATTTTGTTTATTCATATCTTGCAACCCAGTTGTATAAGCACATCTTGTAAAGAGCTTTGTATCAGTAGATGTAATCCTGCATGGGGAAAAGTCCAATAAATTGGTAATTGTATCTAAGTATTGTGACCTCTTCCTTCAGTTGTTCATGTTCATTTCTAGCAAAGTCCTCTGTATCAGGTTTTTTTTTTTTTTTTTTTTTTTTTGGAATTGTTAGTTTATTGTCTACCGTCAACTAGTGACACAAGACAAGTACGCTAAATAGGGCACTACTACGAGGTGCGCACACTATGGTTAAAGGACGAACACAGCGTACATAAGGGCTAAAGGACAGATCAGAGGAGGGCATTACATGGGACATATACTATGGTTCTTCGAAGGGACGCGGACAGCGTAAGGTAAAAGATAAAGGCAGTAGGATGCCAGCCAGGGAACCCCCTAAGGGGGGTCAGGCCTCGGCGGCCCAGGGCGCACAAAGGCACCCCACCCTATATCACCAAGCCTGAGAAGGAGCTCGGGGCTCCCGGCCCAGGCAGAATGTGGGGACGCCAGAGGAGGGGAGGAGAGGAAGGGGCCCCAACTGCGGTCACCAAGCTTGAGCCTGAGAGCAGCGGGCTCCCAGGCCGGGCGATTGGTGGGAAGGGGGCAGGCGGAAAGGGGAAGCGACAGAGATGAAGGTGAAAGGGGGGAGTCCAGGGGGCCAGACCGCAGGACACGGCGAAGGGGGGCACGATGTGAGGGAGGGAGGTGACGAGAAGGGAGGCGGCGTGAAGAGAAGGCAGCATGCGTGGTGACGCGGCGTCTTGCCCCAGCCGTTAATTTAGCAGGAGGTGAGGACTTATGGCTAGGCCCACCTATATTAGTAAAAGGGGATGTTACCGCTGTGACAATCGAAAGGGTGGGCCGCTCAGGGGCCAGAGGGTCATGGAGGATGTGGTAGAGGTGATGGAGGGCCACGCGGAGGTGGTCCCTGCCATCAGTGGGGCGAGGCACAGCAGAGAGGATGGTGAGGAGCGTCCGGACGAAGCCGGGACGCGCAGGAGAAGGGGGCGAGGGAGGAGGAGGGTGGCGGGCAATGGCAACTGCCGAAGTTGCAAGGGTGGGGACAAGGGGGCCAAATACCTGGCCGTCCGCAAGGGGAACAGGCACAGGGCGTGGGGAACGAAGAGAGGCCTTGGCAAAGATGTGGAGGGGGAGGACGAGGCCCTCAATGAGGGCATCAGCAGAACGCACCATAGAGGCGCAGAAAAGGGGTGAGAGGGTGTCGGCAGATGAAGGGTGAGGCAGCGACTCTAGGAAGAAGCTGCATAGGCGAAAGAGGCGGTAATTGAGGGAATAGCACCCGGTAAGGCACTTGATGAGAGCCGCTGCGGTGGGCCCATCACGGACCTGGTATGCGGGGGGGTGTTCGGGGAAGCAGCCGAAGAAGGGGTCCGCGAGACGCTGCTTCAGGGTCACTTGAAAGTACCCCAAAGTGGTGGAAAAGGCGCGGCACTGAGAGGGGGGGGAGGAAAGCGAGGCCCAGCTGGGCAGTCTGGAGAATGGCACCTGCGACGACGTGGGTACCTTGTGCGGGGTTGAAGTTGCCTAGTCCATAGAGGAAGGCCTTGAAGGACCTCTCCGCCGCCCCAATGGGCAGCGGAGAGGGAAGGGAGCAGAAATGGAACTGCGACAACTAAAGGAGGGGCTTGGACACTGGTATCCCTCAAACCAGTGGACAAGGGAGATGGTGGTGGTAAGAGGTCAAGGAGGGATGCCTCTGTATCAGGTTGCTCATGCTGCACCATATTTGAGCCCAATAATAAAACCAGCACCTGGTAGACTAGCTTGTATATCCATACTGGGGTAAGTTATGGGAACCAGCCCTAGCATGTGATTGTACGATTAGTGATACTGATAACTAATGACTACCTGGCTGACTAATGCTTTGTGATATGCTTTTTTTTTCTTTTTTTGTATTCACTGGTAGGGCATCCGGGGTAATTACACCCAATTTCCAACTACACAACAGAGTCCATATCTACCTGTACATAAGGCAAGCCGCAGACACAAGGGCTCAACTACATATGAAGCAGTAGCTTACCAGGGGTACCCATACTGTTACCTACCTGAACTAATGGGAGCCCTGGAGGGGCATGTGGTGGCATTCCTAAGGGAGGGGCTGGCTGGGCCACTTCTCTTGCCTGTGGCTGCTGAGGAGGGTATCTACTTGACCAAAGTAAGTTAATCATAAAGAGTGTCTGGTTTTGTAAGAGGATACCAAATAAGACTATTCTGTGGATCATTTAAGGAGTGTGCAGGTATATGAAGGGTAGGTAGCAATAGGAGGGAGGCCCAGGAGTGCTTGGCCACATACAGGCAGCACACAGCACTGGAGTAGACTCTGCAGTTAGGCAGAGGGGGCACCACCTAGGGGAGAGAAGGGGGAGGAGAAGGAGGCAAAGGCCTGGGCAGCCATATCAATGTCCTCCTGGAGGACCTGGGGGACCCCACCCTGAGAGGCCAAATGCTGGGCTATGATCTAGGCCTACCAATCAGGGGGCATCTGTTTCTTGGAGGTGTTGACTGGAGGAGGGGGGGAGGTGGGTGCAGGGCAGCTACCAGCTGGGGGGGGAGAGGAAGAGGGGGCCACTTCTGGCTAGCCATAGGAGGGGGTGACTAGTATTGACCAATTGACTGTCTAGAAACTGCATAGGCGTGGGAGGGGCCAGGCAGCAGGGAAGGGAGGGAAAGGGGAGGGGGAGAGCCCAAAGGGTCAAGGCCCCACACTGAGACTGGCAAACCTACCCAGGAGAGTCCCAAAGCCACATCCCCACTAGCCGATGCTCCTCCCAAAGAAGGGTCCCTAGTGCTAATACTAGAGATGTTGACAGGTGAGGGGGGCTGGGGCTCAAGGGCACGCTTGGGGTATGGGGAAGAAGGGCTAGACTAGGGCCAGCCTAGACCATCAATCACCATGGCATCAATTGCCTGTACCCCAGGGGCAGGCGGGTCTGGACTGGGGTCCCAGGGCTTATGAGTCCTCTTGCAACCCTTCCCATAGGGGGGAGGGGGGGCAAAAAACAAGGCAGTGAGGGGCCGCTTACCATTGAGAAACTCAAGGATGAAGACAAACATGTACCGCTTGACCAAGGTTGTGGGCATGGAGGGGGAGGGGGGAACCAGCTTAAAAGCAGACCGCACCAGGTGAAGGTGGGCCATGGGCAGGAACTCCAGCAACTCAAGGTAGCCATGGTTGTCCTTCTGAGTGGAGGCAATAGAGGTGATGAGCCAGTCTCTGTTAAGGAACCAGCAATGGTGAAAGAGGTTGACAATGTCGAAAACAGAGGGAGCGTTAGAGAGCTTCATAAGGGATGAGAGGGGGGCAGGAGTGATAAATCAGCAACCCTAAGCCCAATGGTAGTGGTATAGAAAAGAGAAAGGATGTTGTGATATGCTTACTGATATGATGAATGCTTACCAATCCTAGTAGTAGTTGTAGTAGGATCTTATTGTTCACCTCCAACTACTGCCCAATTAGTATAGTTCCTGTTGTTCTGCCTGTATGGCACTAGGATCCCTGTACTAGGACTCTGTAGTATAAGTAGTAGCCCTTGCTGCTCCTAAGGCAGCAAGTTGAGTCTCCTTGTCTACTCAATAACAATGTCTATTTCCCTCCTCTCTCATCTCTTGTGAGCCCTCTCTCATAAGGTGGCTACTGTGACATATAGCAGCAAGCAGTAACCTTACTATATGCAACCTGATGGTACTCAAGACACCCCAACTCACAACAACTACCATTTTTGCCAGTACCTTAGCCCCTGCATTGCACACAATGACAGACCATATGACTGCCTGAAGACATGCAAGTAAAAGCCTATGGATCAATACTAGGTTCAAAGCTATACCATTGGTCCAACTCAACAACCCAACTTGAGCCTAATGTTACTGCTTATTATGTGGCAGTAACATTAGACTCAACTTTCTTACTTAAGACGGCTAGCAGCAGCACCACCAGCAGCAAAGCAAAAGCTGCAGATCTCCTGATCGCACTCCAGATTGATGACCTACTCAAAGACTTTGTCCCTAATACCTGTATTATACAACTTGGAAAACAAATACCAGGAAACCCCTATGACTACCCTGTCCTATTCTACTGTAACAATGATGAGTACCAAGTAAACGACAGAGGATTCCCTATCTGTATCTACAATGGCCACTGGTACAAATTAGCCTTCTCAAAGAACTGCAAAACACCCATCCTAGGAGAACCAGTCTACTAGTTACACTATTACGACATCAACAGTGACATGCCAAGGGATCAAGTACCACCAGAAGTAACCATACAAGATGATCTTGACAAACTAATTGAGTATACCTGAGGAATCCAATTGCATTCTATCTTGGAACAACAACCTGACATATCCACTACTACCCAAATGCAGACCCAAACTACTGCAGGCCAGATGACAGTCATAGGAAATACTCTCAGTACCCCCAAAGCCATTCAAACTACCATGCGCTCCATGATAAGGTGCTATAGCATAACAACCCCCAGAGGAAACCCTAGAGAGGGACCCAGCAGAGGAGGAAGAGGCCCTGGAGGGCCTGGAAAACAACCTCCCACACTAGCACAACAACCAGTTATACCCCCTGCTGCTGACATCAAAGTTATAGGAAACCTGCCCCAAATATTTGATGGAAGCAGACTCCATGCTGACAACTTCATGGAGGACATAAAGCAATACCTATACCTCAACCAAGATGTAGTGGGATATGACTCCTCAATCAAGAAGGTAGCATTCATGCTTATGCTCATCAAAGGAGCAGAGGTAGCCAGATAGGTTAAGGACATGGGGGCAGCCATAGATGCCCTTGATCCCCTCATACAGAACATTGAAGCTGTATGGACCATATTCATGGACAAATTCAAAGATCACTTCCAAGACACTCAGAGCAATGTACATGCATGCCAAGAGCTTAAGCAACTTCACTTTTGCTTTCCCAATATTGACAGATATATTGCCTCCTTCAAAGACCTCTTTTTTTTTTTTTTTTTGAATTGATAGATTAATGTCTACTATCTACATAAGACACAAGATGAGTACTGCTACAAGGTGTACATAAGGTCAAAGGGTTAAAGCAATGGTGGGGTTATGAATGTGACTATGATATGGATCTTTAATGGGACACAGAGCATAGGTAAAGGAGACAGGCAGTAGGATGCCAGCCAGGGAACCCCCTAAGGGGGGTCAGGCCTAGGTGGCCCAGGGCACACAAAGGCACCCCACCCCACATCGCCAAGCCTGAGAAGGAGCTCGGAGCTCCTGGCCCAGGCAGAATGTGGGGATGCCAAAGGAGGGGATAGGAGGAAGGGGCCCCACCCAGTATCGCTGAGCTTGAGGGAGAGCCCAGAGGGCTCCCACATGTGGTGATCAGGGGTAGCAGCAATGGGGGACAAGGGTGAAGGGGAAGAGGGCAAAGGGGAAAAGTCCAAGGGGGGAAGGCAAGACTGGCAAATAGTTACGCAGTGCGAGGCAGGGAGGCGGTAAGAGGGGAGATGGCATGAGGAGAAGGTAGCATGCATGGCAACGTGGCGTCTTGCCACAGCAGTTAACTTAACAGGAAAGAAGGACTTATGGCTAGGCCCACCTATAAATGAAAAGGGGGAGGTCACATTGGTGACAATGTGAAGAGAAGGCCGCACAGGGGCCGCAGGGGGGTACAGGACCAAATACAGGTGCCGAAGGGCTGCACAGAGATGGCACGACCCATTAAAAGGTGGAGGGACAGCGGATGTAATCGCAAGGATGGCCGCACACACCCCAAGGGGGCGAGGCAGAGAAGGGGAAGGCAAGGGAGGAGGGTAGCGGGCAATAGCAACCGCGGAAGTAGAAAGGGAGGGGATGAGAGGGCCAAAGACCTGGCCATCAGCAAGGGGAACAGGTTTGATGAGAGAGTGGTGCCATGCAGCCTCGAAAGACTGAGCAAAAATCTTGAGGGTAACAGTGAGGTTGTCGAACAGTGTCTCAGCAGAGTCCACTGCTGAAGCAAGGAGGAGGGGGGATGCAGAGTCTGGGGGATGGGGGAGAGTGGTGGCAAGGGTATCACACAGGCAATACAGGCAGTAGAGAAGGGGGGAGCAGTCCATGAGGCAGACCACAAGGGCCTCAGCCTCAGGGCCCCACTGTGGACAGAAGGTAGGGGGGTGCTCAGGGAGCTGTTTGAAGGTGGGGGAGTTAATGATGACATTGAGGTGGAGGTGGAACTGTCCCAAGAGGACATAAAATGGCTTGCGTTGGGAGGGAGGGAGGGTCAGAAGACCCTGGTTAGCAGTGGTAAGGATGGCACCCGCAACAATTCGGGTGCCTTGAGTGAAGTTGAGCTTCCCGAGCCCATACAGGAACGACTTAAAACCCCTCTCTGCCACCCAAGAGGGCAGCGGAGGGGAAGGAGAACACCAAGAAGAGGACGACAAGTAGCAGGGAGCTTGGACACTGGTATCCCTCGAACCAGTAGACAAGGGAGATGGTGGTGGTAAGAGGTCAAGGAGGGATCCTTCAAAGACCTCACCCACAAGGCCAGATACCACACCAGAAATTCTGAAATTATCAATCTTTTCATAGCAGGCCTCAATAGGGAGACTGTTAAAGAACTTCTCTCAGCTCCTATGCCACAGAACTACCTTGAATTCAAACAGAAAGTGGTCAACGTTGTCTGAAGCAACATCCTTGTAAATAACATTCTCAAAGGCAGGGGTGATGACAACAGCAGAGGCTTCTGCAGCTAGAGCTTTCAAAACAGTCAAGGTTGGTGTGGCAATCACCCATTCAATAATCTGTTCAACAGGGGCAACCAAGGGTTTCAGCAGGAAAATCAATACCCTGCTGGCCAATAGCAGTTCCAACAGTGCCAACAATCTTACAATTTGACAAATACACCCTACTGGATGGCAAATACACCTGTATCCATGGATATCAATAGATCCTGTACCCCACCTAACTGTGGAGGGTTCAATTGCAGAGGATTCAACTGAGGCCCTGTACAAGGACAAGCTGCCCAGACTATACCCCCTCGAGGTAATAGCAATGGGGCTTGCTTCAACTGTGGGCAGCAAGGCCACTTTGCTCATAACTGCCCTAATTGTCACAGCCAGTATTCTGGAAGAAATCAAGCCAACCTCATAGACTTCAACCAGGATAACTATGAGTCTAGAATGTTCAAAGAAGAAACTAAAGAGGACCAAATCTCTTTCATGAAAGCCTAGCTCAATGCCATGAGTCTAGAGCAGAAGGGCAAGCTTGCTGAAGAACTTGGAGTATCAGAGGATTTTCAATCTGCTTGATTAGGTTGGCCTTAATCAAGCAGAGTAGCAACAATGTATACATATCAGCCAGAAAGTCAATAACAATCTGATTTTATATTTATTCTATCACAAAAAGGGCCAAAGCAGTTGTACTAGTAGACTCAGGTACAACTGAAAACTTCATGAATCTCCAATACACAAAATGGCTGAAGCTACCAGTCAAAAGACTCCCTGCACTACAAAAACTGTTCAATGTAGATGGAATAGAAAACAAGAGTAGACAACTGGAGTTCTATACTTATCTTGAGGTATAAACAGGAAGCAACTGAACAGGAATGAGATTCTTCCTGTCCAATCTGGAAGAATACAAAGCAATTCTAGGATACTCCTGGTTCACAGCAGTATAGCTGAAGATCAACTAGAAACAAGGATGGATAGACCACTTCTATCTACCCATAATCTTCCAAGCAAATAATGCAACTTATTATCATATTACTCTTTTTATTTGTTTGTGCAGGCCTCAGTGTCACTGGTCATGGTCATTATTTTGTCACTCTCATTGTTGGCAAACAAATATATCTAGATTATGCACCTTTTTTGCTGATTTTATGCCAGTATGGTTTGGTGTGCTTGAATAGTCCCCAGACTATTCTCTTGTCTACCCCCACCACTCTGGAGCCCTACCTCCATCTAGCCCTCTCACTCCTCCTTGCCTATTGTTCCCTCCTCTGCCTATGGTACAGTCACCTCCAACTCCAAGCCCAAGTCGCCGCCCTTCCTACTGCTCAACAAGTAGTAAGTTCGTGACATTAGAATAGTCTCCTAATATTGGAGCTGACTGTCTCAGACAACGACAAGTGTCCTTCCCTACCCTCTCCAACCAAGACGTCCCCTTTGACTGGATCGCCCTGTACTTCCTCGACAATAGTAACCCTCTCCCCGACAACGCTTGGGACGCACTAGACAGTGCGTACGAGTACAACGTTGCCGAGTCTGACGCCGCCGTCCAAGCGGCCCTTTCCTGGTCCCCCGCCTACTTGCCTCTGAACTCCCTCTAGTGGGCACTTGGATATTCACCTGCCACCTCCATCCAGTCGGCCTTCGCCCCCTTGCCTTCATTGTCACCCATTGCCGCCGCCCCCCAGGCATATACCGCCTTACCGTCAACCTCTGCATTTGGCGGCCCACTTCTATTTCAAGCCGCGCTTGCCGCATCGTCCTCGCTCCCAGTAGCGAGCTCTCCGGGATTGTCCGCCTTTGTTGGGTCCTGTCTGCCTTCGCTGCTGCCACCTTCCGTTGACTCTTTCGAGTCCATCCCTCTCCTCTCGCCTCCTCCGTGCCGCTCTCTGTCACCCACCACCTTCCTCGACGTCCTTGCTGCTGTTTGCACGTGCAAGTTAGTTTGTGTTAAAGAGGAAGAGGTAGCATCCAGACTTACTCAGTCCTCTTCTGAGCTTACCTATTGTGAAAAGGCCAGTCCCATTATCCCACCGTCGCCTGTCAACCACATCTCCACCTCACAGTCCCTTCCACACCCGGCTAACATATCACCAGTACTCTAGTACCCCGAAGACCCCGACTTCGACGTCCTGGAGTTCCAACTCCCACCGCCCATTGTCGAAGCCCCCGTCCACCATGTCCTGTCCCCAGCCCCGCCATCCCGCGTCTCCTCACCCAACTATGTTGTACGTAGTCCGTTGCCCATCGTCGTCGCCGCCGCCCCCATATTCCCGCTTCCCAAGCTCGACCTCTTCCTGAACCTTTTTGCGCTGCCTCCGTGCTTGGCTACAGTCAGCTGTCACCCGCATCTTTATTGGGTCATCTACGAACATGGGGAAAAAATCTGGTTTCCCCAAGCTGAGTTTCTTGCTCCCGATTTCCTCACTACCATCCCCCGGGCCGAAGATTTAGAGAACACGCCCAACTATTTCATTTCCCCTTTTTGAGCACTGACCTACCACGACATACAAATCCCCGCTGTGGACTTTTTACCTCATATTACCCTCTGTGCTCGTGTTGGACTGCATCCCCCATCTATTGATTTTCCCTTCGGCTATTTGGAAACTTCTTTTGTTGCATCCCTCAAGTTTATTTTTGGACAGTTTCCCCCTTCTTGGCTCCAGTATTTTGAGGGCATACTTGTACCCCTTATTTGCTACGACTTTCTTGACAGCTGTCTTGTTACTGTAGCCAGCCACCTTCACTTCACTTCTTCTGACGGACTTTTTGTTATTAACTGACAGACTCGTTTAGAAGACATTCTTCGGTTCAAGCCGCAACTTTTTCCTTTCTGTCCTTTGCTGCGGGTTCCTTTCAACCCTCTTCTTTCTATTTCGCCTCCTCCTGCGGAGTTACCCCTTTGAAACCTTCTTTTTTAATAGTAAGGTTTCTCATTTAAAGTTGAACAAACCAAGTGTTACAAATAAGTGAAGAAAGAACCTTTGCAGGGGTCTCACGTCTTGCAGATTTAAGAGAACAAGTCCACCTCACTCACTGGAGTGAAATCAATTTTGTCACACAAGCCCTTATCGACTTCTTACCTTTTGGTCGAGCCCTAGCTCCTACTAGGTTCTATAACCTCGTCGACTTCCATCTCCCCACTCTAGTAAATCTTGCTAGAGAAACTCGCATCTATTGGGCAGTCAACCCAATTTGTACCCTTGACCAAACCCTCGTCAACTCCATCACCCTTTCCTTGGACGAAACTTTCTTTTGGCACTATTACGTATGGGCCAAAACCCAGGAAATTATGCAAGCCATCCTCCAGGGAAATCGAATTCGATTTCTTTCCAGCTTCCACCTCTTGGAAACTGAAATCAAGATCGATTTCAACGAGATCCACTTACAGACCACCCAACTGGGCACCAAACTTGTTGGTACTCTGGGAAAAGAATATACTTATAAGTGGTCAGATCTACTTTGGAGTATTACCAGACTAAACTCTGAAGTAGCACTCATCGACCCCATCGCCTTCTACTACCCAATTGCTGTACCCAATGCTTGGGGTCACAAAGAAGAATACGAATGCTGCCTTGCTAGTATCCTTTTGATACGTGACGACTTCGAAATCGACGCCAAGTACTGGAACTCAGTGGATAGTACTGAAGTGGACACTGCTGAAGCAGTTATTGCTGAACTAGAGGATCTTATTGCGGACTTACCAGTCTCTTCACCCCAATCCTCTACCCAAGAATACCTAGATGCTAGAACCCTCACTCCCCCATCCTTTGATTTTTGTGGTTGCGGCATCAACCTTTGCCATTGTATACTTTATTGCCCAGAAACTCCTCCCACCCCACCTTACATTGAACTTTGGCACCCTAGGGATCATAAAGAGCCAATCCCTGGATTACATTACAACAGAATAGGATAAAACTGGATTTTATTCTTGCCACGTTACTGCTAATCCTATATCTCATGGTCATTGTTCTTTGGATCAAGTATCACTACATTCAAGAATCCATATCGGAGAACATCCGTAACCCCTGCAGATACGTCTTTATAGACTTTCAAACTGGCAACGTCATCCTACAGAGCTACATGCAGAGGACGACGCACCAATCGCAATCACAACAGAGAACATTCAGCACCTCCAATTCCCATACCAGCCCTTCCGACCAACCCATTTCTGGCTAGATGCCCTAGAGGCCAAGATCCTTCCCCACCAGTTACATCCCAGATCCCCCAAATCCAGCTACCTTTTACAGAACCAGACGACGAGCCTGTCTTCCCTCCATTGAATAACCCACCTCCAGTACCCGCAGTAATACCAACACCATCCCTACTCTTGAATATCTATAGCTGGTCCAGTTCCGAAATGCCAGAACTCCAGAACTGCGGCTCCCAAGTTTCCCTTCTGGAACAAACCTATATTGCGTTACAAATCCCAACTTGTACCAAAGCCGAGAGCCGGTCCTTCCTAAACCATTGTAATTTCCTACTCGGACATCAATAACGAGTAGAAATAAACCACCGTTTGGATGAACTTCTACAGATCTGCCCAACACCAGGAATATTTTTAGGGCTCATTTGGAAATACAAGGTAGTAATCACCCCAGACAACGTACAAGAGGAATATTGCATTATTGTACAAGACCTCTACAATCCAAACCACATTCTGCTACAAGCTGCCTACTCAGTTTGCTTCAACTGGGATAATACTGGCTACTGACTCACTTATATATGAGCGATTGGGAAGATCTTAAAGCAGATTACCCAACCAGAATTCAGCCTACTCCTGAAGACCACGCCCACATCTACGCCTGCTTCAAAGACTGGTTCATTACCTTATACGAAACCGAGCAAATCATCTTTGCTTGGTGGAATGAGCAAATCCTTTACAGCCAACCAGGACAACCTTGGAGGTCCAACTACACCAACAAACTTGTCGAAGGAAAAGAATTCTTTCTTTCCTACCCATATCTAGAACAACTTAGTGAACTCAACCCCTGTAAAGGAACTGCCCTCTTCGATGGAAAGGCAGCCAAGTGGTCCAAAAGTGGTTATTGGAAATACCTTAACAACTATTTGGTCAATTTTAGCAAATCTACCCATCCTTTGGCCGATTTTACACCGGAACCAGACTCAGAAGACGAAGCTGAAGTCACAGCAGTACTCGAGAGAACCGAATCCACGATCACAGCAGCTGCAGAATGGTTACAGGAACTTCGAGAACCTAGTCGCACCAGTTCCCCAGTACCCATCCAAGAAGCAAGTCCGCTTCCTACTCGAACCAAATCTCCTACCCAGGAAATTACCCAGACAGCCACACCCCCGGCATCCAAGGCAAAGGGAAAACAACCAATCATGTGGGGCACAAGAGCTACTTCGTCCTCCACCGTTCCTAGAACCACTACACCCGCAACTGCGAGTTCCTCTCGAGCACCAGCACCTAGTCAACCACCAAAGGCTCCATCCCCACCACCAGTCCGTCTGCCAACACCGGTCTTCATATGACCACCTACACCACCAGGTAACCCACCGACTCCACCACCACAAGGAGCACCAATGGCACAACAGCAGGCCACACCACGTCCAATTGGGACACCACCAGAACCCTTTGATGGGTCAGCGTCAAAGGCACCATCCTTTTGGCATGCCTTAGACAATTACTACGCTATAAATGAAGATGCATTTACCACAGTTGCCAAAAGAGTAGCATCAGCCCTTGGCTACTTCAAGATCAGAACTTGCGCTGGAGATTGGGCTGCTAAACATATGGAAGCCACTCTGCGAGCTAACCCTCGAGATTGGGGAACTTGGGCCCAATTTAGAGACAACATTAAGGCCCAGTTCATCCCTCCACAACTCAAGGTGGAGGCTATTAGCAAGATGCATTCTATGGCAATGGGAAACCGGGACTTCAACTCCTGGTATCAAGAATGGAGCACATATGCAGCGGATGCTGATGTAGATGAAACATCTAAAAGGTTCGCTTTCAGGAAAAACCTGAATCAAGGATTGAACCAGAAGCTCCTTAATGTCACTCCCCAACCCGACACTCTGCCCACTCTTGTGGACAAAACATGAGAAATTGACAGAAATTGGCAAGTGTTCGGAGGAGGATTAAACCGTCCATCCCGAGGATCATTCAATCGGCAGGGCTGAGGCACATCAATCCATGAACTATCTATTGGTCCTGATGGAACCACCATGGAGATTGTGGCAAACACCACTCAAGGCCATGGCCGCGGACACGGCACCAACTGCAGAGGACATGGACACCTCACTCCTGAAGAAAGAGCCCGCCATCTCAAGGAGAATCGTTGCCTCTACTGCAATGAAGAAGGACATTTCGTGGCTCAATGTACCAAGCCACCAAATCGTCGTCCTAACCCTCCGGTCTGTCAATTAGAGACCATTAATAAAAATTAAGTACCCCAAGGCGACCTAGTGGAGTCAATGTCTGGACTCCAAGTCGCATCTATGCAAACCTCTGATATAGTTGATATGGAAATCAACTCTGCATCTTTTTAGAGTCCTCTCCTGCTGCATCGTCAGCGAGAGATGTACCACTTCCCCAATACTGTACTATCAATACCATCGCTTTGGGTCAGACGGTTTCTGCAAACCCCCTTGTAAATGTACATACGATTCAGAATACACGCGTACCTTCTATTCGCATCCCAGTCCGAATCATATGTAAGAGGAAGCAAATCGATGCTCACGCACTCCTCGACAGTGGCGCTGAAGGCCTCTTCTACAATTCAGCCTTTGTTGTCAAACACAAGTTACCGCTTTACAAGCTTACCTCCCCAGTGTATCCAAGAAATGTTGATGGAACTATCAACTCCCAAGGTGCGATAAACTACATTGTGTGACTACAGATGAATATGGGTCCGCGACATATGGAACAACTCCAGTTTTTTGTCACCAACACGGGGAATCATGACATGCTACACTATAAAAGAAAAAGGTACTGAATTTCAGTAGTCTGGCATACTGAATGGTGCAGATTCTTTGTAATTTCAGTACTTAGCCTACTGACAAATTTTCAAAAAAGTCGCAGCAAAGTACTGAATGGTGCAGATTCCTGGATTTTCATGTGAAAAACTGTTGAATTTCATCAATTTTACCTACTGAATGTCAGTACCTTTTTCTTTTACAGTGCTATTAGGAACAGATTGGTTAAAGAAACACAATCCTAACATTAACTGGGTGAAGAATGCACTCAGTCTAGACCATTGCCCGCCGCAATGCTATGAGGACAACAGTCCTAATCCTTCACCTCACATTGCTACCATGCTCCCTACCGGCGAATGGGAAGAACACATCAATGACTACTGGGACTTAGCAAGTGGAAACACGGCCACACTTGACTATACTATGACAGCGAGTGGAAACACAGCCACACTCGACTACTACGATCTATTGAATGGCAACACGGACATATTCAATCTACATGCACACCATGAGAAATACCTAGGACCCACAATAGGACATAATACCGCATCTATGGCTCCCTTAAACGGACCCGTTATTGGATGCACTACAGTTTCAACTGCACTAGCTATGCCACAAAAGATACAACTTGCAGAAATTCCACAGGAATTCTGACAATACACCAAGGTCTTTTCTGACGAAGAATCACAGCAACTACCCCAACACCAACTATGGGATCACAAGATAGACCTTCTACCGAATGCGCAGATGCACAAAACAGGAGTTTACAGACTCACCCCGCCAGAAATGAAGGTGTTAAAAGAATACATCGACACAGGCCTAAAGAATGGCACTCTACAAAGATCCGAATCCCCTTTCGCATGCCCCTTCTTCTTTATAGATAAGAAGGATGGCAAATTATGACCTGTACAAGACTACCGTCCTCTCAATGAAATCACTAAGAAAAATGCGGCACCTATCCCTCTTATTCCGGAGCTTGTTGATAAGCTACTCGGTGTGCGGTACTTTACCAAGTTGGACGTTCAATGGGGATACAACAACATACAGATACGAGAAGGCGACGAATGGAAAACTGCCTTTAAGACCCCTCTCGGTCTCTACGAGTCAAAGGTAATGACCTTTGGACTCTGCAATGCCCCAGCAACCTTTCAGACATTCATGGACACATGGCTAGCCAACCTTATTGCATTAGGATATGTTATTGTCTATCTCAACGATATTATGATCTTTGTGTCTACCTTGAATGAGCTCAAGATGTGGACACATTGCGTTCTCAAACGCCTTCAAGAACTTGACCTCTACTTACAACCCTCGAAATGCTCTTTCAACCAATGATCGGTTGAATACCTTGGACTTATCATCTCTGAAGGAGAACTACGCATGGACCTGGTCAAGTTAAAAGCCATTGCAGATTGGCCACGCCCTAGGATGGTTAAAGACATACAGAAATTCCTAGGCTTTTGCAACTTCTACCGCCACTTCGTACAAGATTACTCGACTCTAGCATGTCCATTATTCGGCTTAACCAAGAAGACAATGCCTTGGAATTGGACATCCTCTTGCGAACAAGCCTTTGTCGTGTTACAACGTGTTTTGACCACTTCCCCAGTCCTCGCGCTCCCCGATTATGACCACCCTTTCACTCTTATTACAGATGCCAGTGATTATGCTACGGGAGCAATACTAGGACAAAACGACACGTTAGGACATTCCCACCCAGTTGCCTACTACTTGAAATCGCTGCAGCCAGCCGAGCGAAACTATGAAATCCACGATAAAGAACTCTTGGCAATTATACACGCACTCAAGCACTTTAGACACTACCTACAGGGTAGCCCTCACAAGACAAAAATTTTTTCAGACCACGCAAATCTCAAGTATTTCACGACCAAGCAAACGTTAATACACCGCCAAGCCCATTGGTCGCTCTTCCTCAGTGACTTTAACTACGAAATCATTCCGAAACCAGGAAAAACAAACAAAGCTGATGCTCTGTCACAGTGGCCAGACTATAAAGAGGGGATAGCATCTGATAATGCGGAAAAAATCTTGCTTACCCCAGACAAATTTCGAATTCATGCGATGCATACCACGGCAATTCCAATTGCAATAAACACAGAATTAAAGACAGTATAGAATGCAGACACGAGGTCCACGTGTGAGTTCGATAACGAAAGAGTCAGATGACGGTCGACAAGATGTCTTCCGACGTCACGCACCCGAAACGAGTGCAGAAATGGGTGGTATGAGAGACGACGCTCTGTCAGAGCGCGAGGGGTAGGGATCGGAACACACAAAAGTGCGGCGCGCCGTTCGTAAGAGAAGGCTGCGGTGCACAAGGCGGCCACAGGGTAGGCGCGCGACAAAGCGTAAACGCGAGAAACAAGACAAGACGAAACGACACAAAATGAGACGAAACGAGGACGCATGGGTCACACGGCGTTAAGTCACATGGTGTCGAAGACAGTCGAGAAAGAGGTTGAGAGAGAGACGGCGGGCACTCGGCGTGCAGAGACGAAATCAGATGAAGTGGGGCTCGGAAAAGTTGCCTGCCTTCCGGCGAAGGCGAGAAGAGTATTTATACTTGGCAGTCCGAGGTGAGGCACAATGTACTCTAAGATCCAAGCAGATGTGCGAAACAAGGCTGGCGAATGATGGTGTATTCCGGCGACAGACCACGCGGCATCGTAAGGGAAAATGGGGTTGGCGAACATGAAACGAGTGAAAGTGAATAGAGGGAACGTAGCGCGACGGCGGGTGCGAGGGTCGAACGATCGAATAGAGCGGGTGGCGTCCAGAGACTATGGTGAAAGTGGTAAAGCAAGGAGGGAGGGGTGATCTAAATCGAAAATGGTAAGGAAAGAGAGTGGGCAAAGGTCCAATAATTACTAAAGGGGGTAGTCAAGCTCGTCGCAACATGAGGCGACGAACGTGACGAGCGAGCAGGTGGCGGTTTTGGGGTGACATCTCGAGGCGGCACGCTTTTGTGGCGTCGGCCGACGAGGGGCTTGGGCGATCCGACATGCTTGCAGGCCATGATTGGCCAAGCGCAACGGATGACTGGAATGCAAGAGGGACGAGGGGCAATGATGGCGAAGGAGGGGAGATTGATCGATGGCAACGATGGTGGATGGGAAGAGGGAAGCATGGAAGAGGCATGGGAAGTTGACTTTCGACGTTGAGTGCTTGATAATCGACTTGAATGCGAGGCAAAACGCGGCACGTGGGCACGTGTCACGTGTTCCAATCAGCTAACACGAACGATACTCACATCGAGAAGGCGGGTGACCGCTCAGAGATAGGCGATCTGGGGTGCGGGGCTCGTTTCCGAGGCCACCGCAATCCCACTCCTTACACCTCCTGGGGGGTTTAAATTTCGACCCTCCTGGGTCGACTCATCACCACGATCACCTGCACCTCTCTCTGAAGAGTCATCGAAAAGTGAAGACGCGAGGTGATCGTCGTCCACAACATGTGTCACTGGAATGAAAGCTTGTGAGCGCGCGTGATACGGAAAAAGACGAAATGCTGCGTAGCGTAATCTGGACATGGTGCCGTCCAGTTCGCCAAGTCGATATGCGCCGTTGCGGGTGCGTCAGAGCACCACCATCGGTCCGAGGTATCGGGGCTTCATCTTGTCCATGGTGAGGCTGCTGTTGCGAACGAGGACAAGGGTGCCGGGCGTGAAGTTGAAGTCGCGAATGGTGTTCGCGTACTGCTTCTCGAATTGCTGGATGGATGCGTGTCGGCTGGCCAGGACGCGGTCGTGAATGGACGCGAGATCATCTGGTCGCTTCTGGAGTTGGCGCATGTGGGTGGCTAAAAGGTCCTCGGTCGAAAGCGGGTTGATGAGGTCGGGAACAAGAAAAGTAGCCTGGACGAGATCGAAAGGAAGGATGGGTTCCACACCATGTGCCATGTAAAAGGGAGTGTGCCCTGTCGATTTGCGAGTGGTGGCGCGATCAGCCCAGAAGGTGAAGGGGGCAACCGTCGGCCATCGAGATTCATTGCCTTCGCAAGCCTTGAAGATCGAGTCTCGGATCGTGCGGTGTTGTCGCTCGACGATGCCATTCGCCTGTGAGTTGTACGCCGAGATTCGAATGTGTCGGATGCCATACTTGTCCGCGAGCCAGTCGAAGGCTGCGACATAGGCCGTGCCGTTGTCGGTGATGATTTCTTCTACCGCTCCCCACCTGCATAGGATCTCCTCGAAAATGAACGAGCCGATGGTGCGGCCAGTCTCCATGCGCAGCGCACACCATTTGGGCCAGGCTGTAAGTGAGCAACGCGCCTGCACGATATACCTGAGTCCTCCCGCGAGCGGCATGAACATTGTGTCGATATAGGCTTTGCGAAATAGTGGGGCAGGGTTGTCGACGGTGGGCAGTATGCGGATCTTGGCGGTTTGACGGATCTGGCACTGATGACAAGTTTGAACGTACCACTTCACGTTGGACTCGAGGGTGGGCCACCAGAAGCGGTCAAGGAGGGCGCGGCACGTGGAGTAGAAGCCCTTGTGGCCTAACTTGTCGTGGGCGTCGCGGACCAGTTCAAAACGTATTGAGGGTCGCGCGTAGAGTTGGTGGTGGCCGCTGTGTTGTTGTCGCCATAGTCGTCCTTCGGCGATAAGGAAACGACTCGCTCTGCTGATAAAATGTGTGAGCGCGTCCGTAGGTAAGGTAGAAGGGGTGCGCCGGGAAAGGAGGTATTGTCGGATTAACTCTAACTCCACGTCGGCTTTGCTGTGCCTGTCAATCATTGGGAACTTGACCGGGATGTAGTCGTTGGCGTCGAGGAGCGGAGCTTGTGGGGTATAAGAGGCGTTGGCGCCGAGAGAGGGGTCGGGGATGTTGATGTCGACGTTGGCGTTGTCGGTGATGTCGAGGTTGGTGTTGGTGTTGGTGTTGGTGTTGTTGTCAAAGTCGGAGTTGGTGTTGACGAGTCGAGAATTGTTATTGTTGTTGTTGTTGAGGTCGTTGTCAAAGTTGTTGCTGTTGCTGTTGCTGTTGTTGATGTTGTTGTTGCTGTTGTTGTTGTTGTTGTTGTTGATGTTGTTGTTGCTGTTGTTGTTGTTGTTGATGTCAGGGTTGTTGAGTCGAGGGCGGGACGGAATTGACAAGTTGTCGGAGGTGGGTAGTCGAAGGCGGCTGGGAGCGCGCGTCGGGTTGGAGGGGATGAAGTCGCCATTTTGGAATCATGCAGGAAGGCGGCGTGAAGGCACGAAGTCATCGTCGTCATCATCGCTTGCGGCGAGCGACAGAACGAGAGTGTCTGTGGGGTGCACATCAGAGGGGGCAGAGTCGAGCCAGCTCACCACCCATGTGCCGAGTGAGAGCGCATTGTCGACCCAGTCCTTGGGGTCATCGTCTTTTTCTTCGCCAGGAGCAGGCTCACATCTTGAGAGTCCGTCCGGTCCCTTGTGTTTGTCGGTGGGAACGTGCACGAGTTTGAAGTTGAAGAGGAGGATAGCTGCGATCCAGCGATTGATAGCGGCGTTCGGCTGGACATCGGGGTTACTGAGCATTCCCTTGATGTAGCTTGCATCGACTTCAACGACGAGGTTGCGGACGCTGACAAGGTAAAGGCGCATAGCATGGAGGGCACGGAACAGACCATAGAGCTCGAGCTTGGCTTGGGAATATCTTGACTCACGCTCGCTCCACGAGATAGAACCGAAACACGAAGGGCAGCGGCGTCCGTCGGCGCAGTCTTGAGCAAGGATCCAGCCCACACCACGTACTGACAAGTCAACTGAGAGGTACACGGCACGGTCAGTAGCGTAATCGATGGAGATGAGGGCAGGGGACTGGACAATCGCGTCTTTGAGTTGTTGCATGGCTTGCTCGTGTTCTTCTTGCCAGATGAAGGGCGCGCCTTTGCGAGTGAGGTTGACGAGTGGTCAAGCGATCGCCGAGTAGCTCTTGATCCAGATGTGCATATAACCAGTGATGCCGAGGAATGCGTGGACGTCGGAGAGGGACTTGCAATCGGGCCAGTCACGGATTTTGGAGATTTTGGAGTCGTCCGGGATGCGACCTTCGTAGTTGCATTTGTGGCCGAGTATGGTGACTTCTGGTACGGCGATGGCGATCTTCTTGGCGGAGATAGTTGCGCCAGCACAGAGGAATCGGTGGAGGATGCGATGGATGTCGTTGAGGTGCTCCCAAACGAAGCGTCGAATCTGCGGGTTAGCGGGGATCGTCTTGTACCCACCATCCTTGGTCTCGTAGCGCGTCGGAGGGCCTTTGATGCTGGTGTCATCCACAAATGGCTGCGTGGGGTTAGGGATCTCGGGCTCGAGGATAAAGACAACGTCGCCGTGAAATATTGGCACGGTGCCGGTGTATCCCTGTGGCAAATGTGTTAGTCAGAGGGTTCCTATGGGGGATTGGACGGTGGTAAGGTCGCGGGATGCGATGTCGAGGGTGCGGTGGTCGTAGCCGACGAATAAGTCTAGGATCGTGTAGCACAATCGACTGGCCATGGCTTTGATAACTTGGTCGGGGATTGGTGGGACGCCGGAGTTGCGGATGGAGACAGCGTTGAGGGGCTGGAGGTCGTGGACAAGTCGAAGAGCACCGCTCTTTTTCTTCACGCAGAACCAACGTGAGTGGTACGACACGTCGGAATGCTCGTATATGCCCGCTGCAAGCTTCTCCCGAAAGATCTTGATGACGTCTTCGAGGATGCCTGGTGGGATAGGAAGGTTCTTGTGCGTCCAGGGGATGTGCTCAATAACAGGGATCTTAACAGGAGAGAAGTACTTATCGCTGAACCTTCCCTTCTCCACTTCCGTCCACGCTAGCGCGCGCTCATTGAGCTTGAGGATGTGTCGGACAAGTTTGAGTTCTTCAGGCCAGAGGAAGTCGTCGGGGTTTAGGTTGAGGTCGTCGAGGCGTTCTTGTGTGAGGCGTTCGCCTGGCGTGAAGTCAGGCGCGTGAGTTGGCAGTGGAGGGAGCGAGAGAAGGGGGTCTTCAGGGATGCGTCGGATGGTGCGGAATTCTTCGGGGAGTGTTGCGGGAACGGGTCGTACTTTCTTGTTGACTCTTTTGTATTTGAGGACGAGGGTGGTGGGATCGATGGATGGAAGTGTCGGGAAGGAGCGCGTTGCGTCGGGCAGCTCAGTCGTGTAGAGCACGAGTGGGGTGGAATGGTCGTGCACGGCAATGGTGTTGACCGTCGGGGACCGTCCAGTGCGAGGGCGCGTGACGAGAAACACCCTGCGATCAGTGTTAGTTGGATCGCGTACCAAAACTTCCACGTCTCCAGAGGGGAGGTCCTTGAAGCGGTAGAGAGCTGAGCGTTGGAAAGGGCGGCCCAAGAGGAGTGCGAACGAGGCATTTTCGACGACGTGCGTGTGGACTTTTAGAGATACGTCGCCGACCTGGATCGATAAGTCCTCCACACAGCCTACCGTCCAATTTGTTGTGCCAGTGGCTCCTTCCATTTCGATGAGTCGTTGAAAGTTGACCTGAGTGCCGAGAGCTTGCACGATGTCTTGCCTGATGACGTTGATTTGCGAGCCTGTGTTGAGGATTGCTGAGACCTTGAAACTTGCACCGATGAGCACGTCCAGTTCGCGCAGAGGTAGGCAGAAGGCGGGTGCTTGGATGGCGGTTGGAGGCTGGTGTGACGTGGGGTCGAAGGTGTCCTCGCAGGTGGTGAGGCGCGCAGCTGAGTTGTCTGTGCGGACTACCTTGTACTCGTTAGTTTCCACCTTCTGCACTTTGAGCTTCTCCAAGATGATTTTTCGGATGGCAGGACTGGCGGCAAAGATGTGAGCGGGCGTCGTGAGAGAGAGTTTGCCCTGCATAAGATACTTCTCTAGCTCTGAGACGAGTTGCTGGTCTTCGGCGCCGGCTTGGTACTGATACTGCGAGTTGGGACGCGGGGTGGCGGCGTTGGCGTTTGCGTTTGCATTTGCGTGCACTGGTGCTGGTACTGGAGCTGGATCCGGCGATGGTTTTGATGGCGCTGCTGGAGTCGCGGGCGGTGCTGAGGTCGTCGGAGGTGGCGCTGAGAGTTCCGAGGCCTTGCCATTCTTGTTCCCACGCTTCTTCTTTTCGGCCGCGAAGACTTCGAAAATGTTGTGAGAGAAGTCGTCCTCGTCGTCCGTCGTAGAGGTAGCTTCGTTGACCTGGATAATGTGAGACTCGATTACCTCTTTGATCCAACTGGTCGAGGCGTTGCGCGAGTCGTATCGTGGGGTGAAGATGGCGTGTGTTTGAGCTTGGGCTGGTGCGGCGGCTGGCTGCGTGGCAAGCCAGGCATCAAGGCTGGCTTTGATTCCTCGTCACGAGGGGTCGAAGGGAACTGGTTGTCCATTTGGCAAGTGAACACGTTCGTCGACGACTGACGCGCGGCCGGTTTTGAGGTACTCGTCCACGATAGGGCACGTACAGACACGATGGCCTAGGGCACGGCAAAAGGCGCAAGTGTCGGTGTGCAGTCGGAAGAAATTGGTGATGGTACTTGTGCTTGCTGGTGGTGGGGCGGTGCTTGGTTGCGGTGCTGGAGTCGGTGTGCTCCAAGTTTGGATTGGCGGCGGAGGCGGCATTGTGGTTGTGAACGCATAGGCGGTTGCGGGGGGTCCATCCCTGAATCCTGGCTTCGGGATGCCCAGCATGGCGTTAGGGTAGAGAGCCGCACATCACGTGTACAAGATAGCGTATTCTCGGTCTCATACCGAGAGATCGTGCATCCGCCCGACCAAATCCTCCAACTCCTCGTGGTTGCGGTGGCGATCTTGGAACCGTACGGTCTTCATCTTGACGCGCGTCGCCGATTGTTGGTGCCCCCGGCTTGGGTATTGTTCTTGGTCGCTTGAAGGAGCCTCTTCGTCGCCCGACTCTTGATCTTCGAAGGAGGAGGGGTCACGGGAACACCCGCACCTGTGAGCGCGTTCATCGCAGTCAGACTCTCGCTGGTAGCGGGTGTTGCGCTCCGTCCTTCGTTCTCGTGCGCGGTCAGACTGTTGACGAGGGGGCAGCTCCTGTAAAACAAAGTCATCATCACCTGTGAACACGGCTTGAGCCGTGCTAAGGACATCTTTGATGTCGTAGGCTTGTCCTTTCGGTCGATCGGGATCCTTCACGATGAGTCGTTTGCGCAGTGTCCGTTGGTCGTCGGGGTGGAATCCGTGCCAGAAGATGGCGTTGCGCTCGCTTTTGGTGATCCGACCGGAGGCGATGAGGACGCGGGCGAGGTTGTTGAACTTGCGATAGTAGTTGAGGGCGTCGCTTTCGTCATCCATGCACCTTCGGGCATACTTGTTTGAGACCTCCACTAACTTCTGCTTGGAAACTTGTCCTTCGGTGGATGGGTTGATGTACGCACTGTAAAAGAAAAAGGTACTGACATTCAGTAGGTAAAATTGATGAAATTCAACAGTTTTTCACATGAAAATCCAGGAATCTGCACCATTCAGTACTTTGCTGCGACTTTTTTGAAAATTTGTCAGTAGGCTAAGTACTGAAATTACAAAGAATCTGCACCATTCAGTATGCCAGACTACTGAAATTCAGTACCTTTTTCTTTTATAGTGTACTCTTCACACAGCTCGTCGCGGAAGTCGTCCCAGTTGCAGTCGATGTAACCCTGCATAGTGGTCCAGACATGGCATTCGGAGCGCTCGACGTACCGGATGACCGTTTCCACCTTCTGCAGATTGGAGAGCCCACAGTTGTCCACCAGTTCTTCGTACTTGTTCAGGAAGTCTTCGACCGGTTGATCGATTTTGCCAGTGAAGTGTGGCGCGAGTTTGGATTGCGCTGACGGCATGGAGGCGATAACGGCTCGTGTTGTGATGTAGGGCATTGTGGTTGGTGGTCGAGGAGTGTGGGTGCAGTTCGATTGGCGGGCTTGTAGGAAAGGTGCTGAGGGTGCTGCGGGTGCTGAGTGTGCTGAGTGTGCTGAGTGTGCTTGGCATGCTTGGCGTGCTGAGGGTGCTGAGTGTGCTGAGTGTCGAGGGCGTCTGGGCGGCGGAGGGCGGTCGTCTTCGGATGAGGACATGTTGATGCTGTTTGCACGGGTGGGTTGTCGAAGCAGAAGGTTGTCGGAGACCTCAGGTCGATCCGACAGAGGTTCGCACTGTGGTGAGTCGCTTGATCCAGGTGCCTCAAAATCTGGGCGGGGCAGAGGCGGATTAGTTACGTAGCACGGCAGGGGTATATACCGTGTGGGTGACCCGGGAAGGCTCGGTGGGTCAGGTCGCGGCATTAAGGCTGGTATGTTGAGGTCGGAGAAGGACTGGAATGCAGTTGCTATGTTGGCGATCTGTTCCGCTGTTGGAATGTTCGTGAGGAGGGGCATCGTTGCTGCTACGAGGATGCGTTGCAAGAAGTTGGGTTCGGTCGGGGTTGATGGTGGTAATTCGAGTTGCGGTGGTTGGTCGGTTTGTTCTTTGAGTTGCAGCAGTTGGGTCAATTGTGATTGTTCGGGTTGTTGTTCTTCGGGTTGTGGCGGTTCGGTCGGTTGTGGTTGTTTGGTTTGGATGCTTTGGATAAAGCATCCACGGGAATCCCTTTGCTGGGACCTAGAGGGCATGCGCGAGGTTGCTGGGAGCAACCGAGAGCAAAGGGAGAGGTCAAAAGCAAAAGGGGAAAAAGGATTGAAATGAAACGGCAAACTTAGAAAAGATTGCCACCTCACTGGGGCAGCCAGTTATAGAACGCAGATGTGAGGTCCATGTGTGAGTTCGATAACGAAAGAGTCAGACGACGGTCGACAAGATGTCTTCCGACATCACGCACCTGAAACGAGTGCGGAAATGGGTGGTATGAGAGACAACGCTCCGTCAGAGCGTGAGGGGTAGGGATCGGAACACACAAAAGTGCAGCACGCCATTCGTAAGAGAAGGCCGCGGTGCACAAGGCGGCCACGGGGTAGGCGCGCGACGAAGTGTAAACGTGAGAAACAAGACAAGACGAAACGACACAAAATGAGACAAAATGAGGACGCACGGGTCACACGGCGTTAAGTCGCACGGTGTCGAAGACAGTCGAGAAAGAGGTTGAGAGAGAGATGGCGGGCACTCGGCGTGCAGAGACGAAATCAGACGAAGTGGGGCTCGGAAAAGTTGCCTGCCTTCCGGCGAAGGCGAGAAGAGTATTTATACTTGGCAGTCCGAGGCGAGGCACAATGTACTCTAAGATCCAAGCAGATGCGCGAAACAAGGCTGGCGAATGATGGTGTATTCCGGCGACAGACCACGCGGCGTCGTAAGGGAAAATGGGGTTGGCGAACATGAAACGAGTGAAAGTGAATAGAGGGAACGTAGCGCGACGGCGGGCGCGAGGGTCGAACGATCGAATAGAGCGGGTGGCGTCCAGAGACTATGGTGAAAGTGGTAAAGCAAGGAGGGAGGGGTGATCTAAATCGAAAATGGTAAGGAAAGAGAGCGGGCAAAGGTCCAATAATTACTAAAGGGGGTAGTCGAGCTCGTTGCAACATGAGGCGACGAATGCAACGAGTGAGCGGGTGGCGGTTTTGGGGTGACATCTCGAGGCGGCACGCTTTTGTGGTGTCGGCCGATGAGGGGCTTGGGTGATCTGACATGCTCGCAGGCCATGATTGGCCAAGCGCAACGGATGACTGGAATGCGAGAGTGACGAGGGGCGACGATGGCAAAGGAGGGGAGATCGATCAATGGCGACGATGGTGGATGGGAAGAGGGAAGCATGGAAGAGGCGTGGGAAGTTGACTTTCGACGTTGAGTACTTGATAATCGACTTGAACGCGAGGCAAAACGTGGCACGTGGGCACGCATCACGTGTTCCAATCAGCTAACACGAACGATACTCACATCGAGAAGGCAGGTGACTGCTCAGAGATAGGCAATCCAGGGTGCGGGGCTCGTTTCCGAGGCCACCGTGATCCCACTCCTTACAACAGCGATCCAAGACACGATTAAAGTGGATCATCTTACCGGCCAATTACTCAAAGAAATCCTTGTTAGTGGCCCACAAAGTGTAACTAAAGGCCTACAAGACTGGAACTATGAAGAAGGCCTCATCTTGAACAAAGGACTCGTCTATATCCCTAATAATGGCGACCTCAAATGCAAAGTTGTACAGACTTTCCACAACGATCTACTAGGACACCCTGGAGAATGGAAGACCATTGAACTAATCACAAGAGAATATTGGTGGCCAGGAATCACAGAATATGTAAAGAACTACGTCAAAGGATGTGCCACCTGCCAAGCAACGAAAATACGTCCCCCAGTCAAAATACCGCTCAAGCCAAATGACATCCTGACAGGAGTTTGGGAAACCATCACTATGGACTTCATTACAGACCTCCCCACTTTGAAAGGATATGACAGCATCCTCACGGTTGTAGACCGCCATAGCAAAGCAATAATTCTATCACCTTGTCCCAAGACAATCACCACAGAACAAACTAGCCAACTCCTCATTGACAATGTATGGAAACATACAGGTTTCCCTCTAGCAATCATTTTGGACAGAGGTCCTCAATTTGCAGCACAAGTAACGCGTGAACTATGGTGAAAACTACAGTGCGGGACAGGCAAAGTCAACAAAAAACTTTAGTGATTTATTTTCACTTGAAATGCACAATAAACACATTTTTAATTTTGTGAATATATTGTAGTTGGCCAACCCTAAAGTTAGGTTTTATCCTTTAAGAGCGTGCAAATTGACTCTATTCACCCTTGTGAATTCAATGCCGATGTCGAAAAGGGTGAAATTTATCTGATAAAAGCAGTAGAAACCACGTGATAACAAGTCAGGTGCCCCCATATGACAGGGACAGCGGTGCACGTGAGATTAGAATTGCACTGATAAACATGCATAAACCATGCGTAAAGAGATAACGCATTGATTTGAGGCACTCGTGGTTTATCAATGTTCATCAGATGATGGGTTTTCCATCACTGCTGTTGATTTCAGTCAGGTTTGAGATGTGTTTTATGATTTTATTTTTCTGTAATTGTGACAAAGATCTGCATCCATCTCCCCAACACCCTTGCCCTCGCTGCAATGCCCTGACCTGGCACAATGCCCTGACCCACTGCAACACCCTGACCCTCACCACAGCACCCTCACCCCCCACACAACAACATGGAGACCATGAATGAAGACCCGACCGAAGAATGGTGTTCTGCCAGCCCTGAGTCAAGTGATTTAGATGGTGATTCAGACAGTGGGAATGAAAGTGAAGATACTGGAAAGCGACGGCATTGGGATCCACATGCGGGCATGAAGCCCTCACACCGAGATGGGTATGCATCAGATGGTGAAGTCGAACTTGAGGGAGATCTTCCCTATGGCGCTTCCATCGAGGTGAACATTGCCATGATCGACTTGATGTGCGAGCTTGGTGATGATGACCCTCGTGATCTCGACTGGCTCCCTCCAAAGGAGCGCAAGAAGCTGGAACAGAGAATCAAAGGTATGATCAGTCCACATCAGAGGATAGATCATGAAGCACTTACCGTGATGTCCAGGAAAGAGGAAGGCCCCTTCATTTGGCCCTGACATCGCCACAAAATCTGCCCGATCACGACGATGCCCTGAGCACCGACATGCAATGAAGGGCCAAACTTTACTTACCCAGTATGCCTTCACAACACCTTCCCACCGCCGGTCCACATCGCACTCGACGTCGGCGTCATCGTCCTCAGCCTTATCCCGAGCTGCATCGAGGGTCTCGTCAGCAGTGCCATCTCGCATGCACTCACTTGCGCCATCTCCAGTGCCGTCTCACGCGCAGTTGCTTGCACCATCTCCAGTGCCATCTTGTGTACAATTGCTTGCGCCATCGCCCGTATCGTCTTGCGCACTGTCGCTTGCACCATCGCCCATATCGTCTTGCGCACCATCGCTTGTGCCATCCCCTGTGTCGTCTTGCGCACCATCGCTTGCGCCATCCCCAGTATCGCCTCATGCGCAGTCGATTGCACCAACACCGGAAAGGTCTCATTCTCCAGAACGTCCTCAGGATGCGGCAGAAGATGAACAGGAGGAAGAGGAAGAGTATAATTCAGAAGCGGAGGAAGAAGACATGGTGCGATTTTTGAATACGGAAGCGGAGGAAAACAACATGGATCGAGTTTTGGATATGGAAGATGCGGACCCAGTGGCAACCACAAAGGATGATATTCGAGGATGGCCAGAGCTGCGGGAACAAATCAAGGCAGACCTGCAAACGGCAAATAAAGAACATGCTGGACCCACCCAGATAAACCAGTTGATTATCCTTCAAAATTTCGCCACCCTCCGCATCAAGGGCCTCAGACGCATGGACGCGAGCGAACAGATCGCGCAGCAGTGGCACAAAGGGAGGGGTGTCCACTTCGCCCGCCAGATCCGGGCACTTGCATGCCATTACCAGAGATTTGAGCAGCTTCCTCCTGAGAAGTGAGGTGGGGGTGGTGGCCATTCACTGTTGAACAATGAGAAGGTCCAGATGGCGGCAAGGACATACTTAATGGGCTTGCCCACAGGGGACGTCACCCCCAGGAAGTTCTGTCGTGCTCTTAATGAGCAGATCCTTCCATCACTTGGATATATGCTTGAGGTTGGGCTGTCGGAGTGCATGGCGCGGCGCTGGCTAATCAAGTTGGGATGGCGGCGGACGAGGTTGAAGAAAGGTGTCTACATGGATGGACACGAGAGGAAGGATGTCAAGGAATATCGAGACGATGTTTTCCTCCCCTTGATGGCGTTGTTCAAGAGGCGGATGACCCACTGGGTTTTGAAGGAATCGAAACTTGAGCACGTCGAACCTGAATTGGAGCCTGGCGAGAAGAGGGTCATTGCACTCTTCCAAGACGAAAGCTCGTTCCATGCGAATGAGTATAAACAGACTGCATGGTGTGCACCTTGGTGGTTGTCAGTGTTCTGAGAAATTCTGATATGTGTGGAAAGGAGCCAGGAGGGTGACCAAATCCTCCAGAAGAAGGGGTGTGGTCGCATCATCCACATCTCTGATTTTGTTGAGGAAGAGAACGGACGCCTTATTGTCTGCAATGAGGAGGGGGAGATTGTCCAGGACGCACGAACCATAATCTATCCAGGGGCAGGTGGCGATCCATGGTGGGATCACACCCAGTTGCTTGTTCAAGTTGACAAGGCGATCAGTATTTTCGAGGAGGCACATCTGGGGTGTGTTGCACTGTTCATCTTTGACCAGTCCTCCGTGCACGCTTCACTCAGGCCGGATGCTCTTCGCGCATTCGACATGAACAAAACAAATGGGGGAAAACAAAGAAAACAAAAAGATACTGTGATCCCAATGAATAACCCACATGTTGAATTCCGTGGGAAGCTGCAGAAAATGACAACAGCAACTGGTGAACAAAAGGGCCTCAAACAAGTGTTGGAGGAACACGGCTTCAACGTTACAGGGATGCTGACAAAATGCTCCCTGGTTTGCCCCCTTGAGAATACCACTTGTTGCATGGCCCGCCTTCTCAGCAAGCAAGATGACTTCCGCCTGCAAGAGTCTCTCCTGGAACAAAAGATCAAGGCCAAAGGTCACATTTGTATTTTCCTCCCAAAATTCCATTGCGAGTTGAATCCTATTGAGATGGTTGGTTCATTTAATTTATTCCCATAATTCTAGCTGACTATTGTATACAGTATTGGGGATGGTGCAAGCAACACTACAGAGAAGTTCGTAAGGACCGGATTGATGTGGCAAAGAAGGTCGCGCGCGAGTGTCTTGATGCGTGCCCAGTGGATGTGATCTGACGTTTTTTTAACCGGTCGTGGCGGTTCATGGCCGCTTACCAAGCGGGTTTGACTGGGAAGGCAGCTGAATGGGCTGTCCATAAGCAGAAATTGCACCAGAGGGTTGGTCCACAAGCGATGATGTCGGTAGCTGCCATTGTAAATGTAGATTAACACCCAGAAACCCAAAAAGGGTTAACAATTATATTGATTTCCTGTCCCCCAAAGTTGGCCACTCCGAAAAATATGCAGGGAAGTCCACAAAGGGTGTTTTTGTACGTATTCAGCCCCCCTGGACACAAATCTGAACTCTATTTTCCCAAAAAATTCTCGGTTCAGGCGCTAGGCTTTTTGTCGACTTTGCCTGTCCCGCACTGTAGGAATTGAACAAAGACTCTCGACAGTGTTTCACCCACAAACGGATGGAGAATCTGAATGAGTTAACCAAGAAATCGAGCAATACCTTCGTATCTGTGGAAACTTCCAGCAGGATAATTGGGCAGACTTACTCCCCATCATTGAATTCGCACACAATGCTCGTCTACACTGCAGCACCCATAAATCACCCTTCAAAGTCTGGTATGGGTTTCAGCCCACCTTTAAACCACCATTATACTTGCAGACCAGACTACAAAGTGTCGATGAACGTATACAGTACTTGGAGCAAATACGCAAAGAAGTTACCATGGCTCTAATACTTGCAGCTAATGAAATGCGCAAGGGAAAGCCCCCTGAACCATCACATACATTCCGCAAGGACAACCTCGTTTTACTTGAAGCCACGAATCTCCAAACCACACATCCTAAAGCCAAACTTGCACCATGACGTTATGGCCCCTTTAAAGTCCTATAGGCCACCGCAACTAACTGCAAACTAGAACTACCCCTGACAATAAAGATATACCCCGTATTTCACAACTCCCTCTTGAAACCATATGTTGAAACTACTGCACATGGTCCTAACTTTACATGACCACCGCCAGAAATTGTTAGTGGTGAAGAAGGACACTATGAGATAGAAAAAATCCTTGTATCACAGCCTACATGAAATAAGAAAAGCACACAATATCTAGTCAAGTAGAAAGGCTACCCTGACTCTGAGAACTCTTGGCTTCCTGCCAAAGAACTAACACATGCCCAAGAGTTGTTACAAGATTTCAAAACACGATTAGTACAAGCTCAAGCCTTGCAGGTGCAAGGGAAGCCTAAAGAGGGGATACTGTCATGACTGCGGCCTTCGGCCGTGATCATGACTACTGCACAAGCACACGCACAAGCACCCATGACACACACGCCCCCCGTAACACCCAAGCTAAAGAGGGGATCACTAGCGATACCTCTAAGTCCACAAGTCCCGCCCCTAAAGCCAAGCTATAGTCAAGCGTTGAAGATGAACCCGGGGTCACATGATCCTGGGAAACCTCATGTGACCATACCACGTGACCGGTCACATGACCCCTCTGCACTTTTGAGATCACGTGATGTGTCACGTGCCCAAGCCCAGTCATGCGCCCCTAACGGACAAGCGGTCCATATGGTGAGAACGGCCTGCTTCGGGAAAGTGGTCCACCCCATTACCGATGTCTGGAAGACAATCGGAATGACCAAGTCAACCCTGAGATCCCCAGCCCGATCAGAGGGCCTTACTCAGCTGCGTAGCATTGTGCAGCAGCATGAGTCATGTACTTCTAGACTCTGACATACAGCTGACTGATCACCTTGTACTATATATGGTTAGATGCACACCCGCAGTCCGTTGATTGACCTACCCTTAAGTAGTGCACGGACCACCCTGTATTAGTATATAAGACCTGCGAATTGTAGTGAATAGTCCCCAGACTATTCTCTTGTCTACCCCCACCACTCTGGAGCCCTACCTCCATCTAGCCCTCTTACTCCTCCTCGCCTATTGTTCCCTCCTCTGCCTGTAGTACAGTTACCTCCAACTCCAAGCCCAAGTTGCTGCCCTTCCTACTGCTCAACAAGTAGTAAGTTTGTGACAGCAAGAGACATGGTGTTTTACTGATGGGGATGTTGACAGATAAGGGGGGCTGAGACTTATAGACATAAATAGGGCATAGGGCAGAAGGGGCAGGAGATAGGAGAGGGGCTAGACCATTGATTGCCATGGCATTGACTGCCTGTACCCCAAGGGCAGGCAGGTCTAGGCCAGACTCCCAGGGCTTACAAGTCCTCTTGCAAAACTTCCCACAAGGAGGAGAGGGGGCAAAAAACAAGGCAGCAAGGGGCTGCTCACTGTTGAGGAACTCAAGAATGAAAGTGAACATATACTGCTTAACCTTGGTAGCAGGTATGGAAGGTGTGGGGGGAACAAGCTTGAAAGTGGACTGTACCAAGTGAAGATAGGCTGCAGGCACAAACTCTAGCTACTCAAGGTGGAGGTCATCATCCTTCTGAGTAGAGGCAATGTGAGAAAGGAGCCAGTCCCTGTTGAGAAACCAGCAAAGATGGAAAAAGTTGACAATGTTGAATATGGAAGGGTTATTGGAGAGACACATAGTGGATGATGAGAGAGGGCAGGGGTGATAAATCAACAACCCTAGACCCAGTGGTAGTAGTAGTGGAAAGAGAAAGGTTGATACTAGGTTGGTCACTAAAGCCTTGTATTTTACAAGATGTGGATCATATGTAAACATGGCTAGAGTTGATACTTCCTTATTGTACATGGTAAACAATTGTCTGTACATTGTTGATAATAATATGATAACAGCAACATTGTAAGGGAGGTATGCTTGTTAGGCTCAGAATTGAGCACATTCGGCCTCGCGACACCCACTCGATCATTGGATACTTAATCTGTCCACTTTCATAACATTCCTTTGTCTCTCTTCTGTTTAGCTTACTATAGATATCAAATATCTGCCAAGTGTCGTTGTGTGATGAACACCACATCCCCTTTGGGGGTTTTGTCCCTTCATTCTCCTCTTGCTTGTTTCAGTATCCAGTATAAGAACTCCTGTATATAACCCCCTCGCCTGGCTTCAGTCAGCCAAGAATACCATACAACAAGTGATGGAATCTTAGAGCCTTTTTTCCCCTTATTTGTATGCATTCCCCCTAGTGTTGCGGCAACTCAAAGAGCTGGAGCCAGCCGGAGCCAAGCCGCCTTGAGCCAGTCCAGGCAGCTTGTTGTGCTGAGCCGAGCCTCAGGTGCTGGTACTTGAGCTGAGCTGAGCTAAGCCAGTTCAGCGTGAAACAGCTGAGCCACTGCAGAGTGCAGACCGCAAGTCATAAATCTAGCCTGTGCGTCCATTTCCTGCAATTCTCATGTTCTGGTGTTCTGGATTCCTTTTTGCTGCATCCCATTCTCTAACTCTTTCACATCAACTTCACATTTCTTTCTTTAGATCCCATGTTTCTCAAGGAGGGTGGCTGGATCTTTGGTGTCTCCATCGAGCACTGCGACGACCCTGTTGTTCACACCTAGATAGCTCCAGTCATATTGTACCTTTTCTTCTCAATTTAGGCCATCCTACATGATGACGCACGTTCGTAATTGAACAAAAGATTCATACAACAAACTACAACAACAGAACATAAGTGCTACAGTCTTGTACCCTAAAAAGACTACCAGCGGCACTATAAACTACTGCTGAAGCTTTTTTCCCAGAGTGCATGGGCAGAATGAATACTGAGGTTCATGGGCAGTTGTGGGAGTTAAAGTTTGAAAGCTGAATGACTTGCAGTTAGTAACATTTACAAATTATCCAGACGGCACGAGATTTACTTACACAGGGTCACTGAAAATGGACGTGCAATTCATGCCAACAGCAGGGGGAGTAGAGAAAAGTAGTGCTTTGTCGGGTTGGTCGATCCTGGTTCCTGAGCACTGCAAGAGAATTGAGTGAAGGTGTTGGTAATCTGGCTTCTGGTCAAAGCCAAGGGAACGGACATAGATTGCGTCGGCGTTACCTTCTGGGTGCGTCTCTCGCCTGGCTCTTCACCACTGAGGCAGACGCCTTCCAGCTCTGCCTTTTCCTTCACTACTCCCAGGTGCTCCTGCGCCCCCTCCCCTCGCATCTAGACCCCCCTTGAGGGTCTGTGAGCTGGCATCTTTCTGCCGCGCATCCCCTTCTCTTCCGCCCCTTTGACGAACCGTAGATTACGTCCCATCAATGAACCCGCTGTTGCTTTCCTCCCTCTTATCGTAGCATGACCTCGTAGTACATGCATGTCTTATGCCTCGCTTGGTAGTAGACAATAAACTCCCAATTCAAAAAAAAAAAAAAAAAAAAAATGGACATAGATAATGAAGTCGCAGAAGGAAGTAGGTAGGCCCTCGCACAGCTCTTCTACTGTGATCTCTGTTTTCTTGCGGAGGACCGCCTTGTGATTCTTGTGAGCGGAAAGATAGGTCCAAGGTAACTCTCCACAGACTAGATATATGATGGTATAGGCAAGAGACTCCAGGTCATCACAACACGATTGGGCATATCCTTGCTGGCCATTGACAGAGGTAAACAAAAGGGTACCAACAACCGAGTGGCCCATGGTGTAGGAGATGTGTAAATAAGTTGAGGGATTCCAAAATAGCCACGCCAAACCAAAGTCGATAAGGGAGATGGTAGGGGAGTCGCCATCAGCTCGGACTATGAAGTTACTTGGCTTGATGTCACGATGGATAAAGTGCCAGGCATGTAACGACTCGACTGCTGAGAGCTGGACATGTGCGAGAGCATTCAATAATTTCTTAATAGATAGCAGATAGCACAAACATCACTATAAAAGAAAAAGCTACTGACTTTCAGTACCTAAAACGCATGAAAATCAATGAAATTCAGGAGTATATCATATTAAAATCATATTAAACTCAACGAATCTGCACCCAGTCAGTAGTCATATGAAATCTTTGCGACTTTTTTTCAGTATGCTAACGACTGAAATTAATGTGATTCTGCACCATTCAGTATGTCAAACTACTGAAATTCAGTTGCTTTTTCTTTTATAGTGCATACCATTTGGGAGGCACACAAGAATGCCTTCCCGCTGTTGAACTTTTGCTCATTGATCAAATCACGAAGTGAGTCGCCGAGATATTCCAGGACGATGACTTTATACAGGCCTTCTTTGCCATACCAAAGTACCTGGGAGGTTTCCATGCAGCCAGTAATGCTCGTATATACGTCATATTTGTGACTGAGCCTTGAAGACAGCAGGCCTGGCAGGCCTGTGTACCCTACCTTGAGAGCAACATCCCCCCCCCCGTCCTGATATCTCTTCCTAGATAGACGCTACCTAGAGAGGTGTCAGAGAAGTGCCAAACTTCAGTCGGGGACTCAGAGGTTGGGCTTACCCGATTCACCAGAACCGAGTAGTTTTCCTACTCTGTACCGACTACCAACACGCACGAAATCTAGCTAGAGAGGTGTCTGAAAGGATGGTTCTTCACAGGTCTTTATCGAATTTTGAAGGGGCATGGCTACCGTCACCTCGAGCATGAAGAGTGGGAAAAAAAAGAAAAGGGAAACGGAGTAGTTGACATTCAGCCCTGCGTTATATAATCAAATTTCCAGATGTACCCACAGCTACGTGACTACAGGGCATTTGTGAAATCTGTACATCCGATCTTGAAGGGTTGTTGGTCGCTGTAGGTAGCTGAGTCGGAGTGACCCAGCATGTGAGTTCGAAAGAGCTCTTGAAGGAGAAGAGAGACCGTGTCCTTATGCCTTATGCGAGTAAGAACGCGTGAGACGAAGAAGTTGAAAATGGGAGAAGTGAAGATGTCAGTATGCAATGCTGATGCTGGCTGACGAGCAGCGGGGCGACGGTGGCGAGTCAAGGGTAGCTGGGTTTGGCAAAGTGAAAGCAGTTTGATGTTGATGAGATGGAGGCAGTCAGTGTCCATGAGGTGGAAAGTGGTCTGCTGAAGCAAAAGAGAAAGGCAGTGAGAGACAGAAATATAGACCAGAAAGGTGAGCGTTGGTATGGCAGGCTTGCAAGTTCGTCAGATGGTTGGGCGAAAGCAAGCTAAGAGGAGAAGTGGGGCTGCAGTTGCCTAGCCTTTGACGAGGCCAGATGCAGGTTTTTTTACACAGAGCCAAGGTAACAAGGCTCTGCAGAGGGCTAGCTCGGGCGTGAGCTCTGACCTCTGTCTGCATGAACGCAGGGGATGCTCCCATGATCAGGTCAATGTCAATGAGCAGGCTGCGCCATCCTGCATTTTGGCGCTTTACAGGTATTGGCATTGATGGTGACAGCTTTCAGCACGTCCATACGCATGCTGATATCTGCTGTTTTGCTGGCATTGACATTGTTGTGGCAGAGAGGAGGCACGGGAGGTTGAAGGAACAGAAGAGCAGTTTGAGACGGTCATCACAATCAATTGGACAAAGGTACTCCTTGACCCCTTGAATGAGAGCACAAGTACAATTGTGCGGGGTAGCAACGGCAGCGACAGCGGAATAGATGGTGGGCGGGACAACACTCACTCACACATCACGTAGACAAACTACACTTCCAAATTGGGACAAACATTTACTATAATATAAGGGGAAAAAATTGACGTCAGACAACATGCTACGTATAATGAACCATCGAATGTCAGCAATTGGGTAAGAACAGAGAGACATGGTCAGGAGTAGCGATCGTGGATACTGAATTCATTCAATATGTCATCCATCCCAGCATCAGGATCCCCTGTGAAGAGACAACCAAGGAGGCTGGGACTTGGCTCGTATGCCACTCTCATTGCATTGTCTGGTGTTGACTACCCAGTCGTGAAGTTGAGGTGCTCCTTCTTGAGAGAAAACTTGAGTAACTGCAGGGCTTCCATCAGCATCAGACTTATCCAGTTTTGTTTGGTGGTGTCAGTCTCCTTTGCTGAGAAGAAGACGTGCTTGCAAGGCACGGATGTTGCCTGGACAGGAAGGTAGTCTATAGCAATCGCGAACAGAGTGGGAAACTCCTTCTTATTGGCCTATTCAACAAGTGAGTCATGGTACCAATTGACAAAAAGAGTCTCACCTCCCAAAACCACAGGATGTTGGTGGTGTCAGGGGAGGTCTCAGATAATGTATATTTGTAGAATTCAGCTTCAACGCCCAATGATTGCATCAACTTCTTTTTGAACACAGAATGTTCAACTCTGAACCGCATTGGACGTGACTCGCCTACAGCGACTGGAGCAGGCTCAACAGGGGCATTTGGTACTGCCATTGCAGCCGTCGACGATGTCTGGCTATGATACTGGTGCATCTGCAAAAACCCATCGCTTGGATATAGTATACAGCAAATGATTGTACTTACGCACTGCAAAAGGATTTTCTTAGCTTGAGAAATATACTTCTCTTCCCATTTGCTTTCTATCCAGGTGAGACATATAGAGGGATTGAGGACTGTAAGGTGAAGAAGCAGTCAGTGCGCTGTAATTAACGAATAGATAAGCTTACACATGGTGAGGACATATGTGTCGGTGTTGTCCATTCTGATATGATATTTGGTTGCCCAGCGCAGGCCAATATCTGTCCAGGGCTTGAGAACCTCATGCTTATCCCCAAGTCTCTCCCATTCCGTCATGAACTTCTTGAAACCAATGATAGTGTGTGACAAAACCGGCATTGATCCAGACGACACGCTCTGCTGGAACTGATGAGGAACCTGTCATTGCGGTGAGTGCCTGTCCTGGGACCTGGGACAAGCAGCTAACGTACCCTCAAGACTTCTTCCAGTCCTTCCAGGACTTCCCAATCCAAATCTGACAACTTGGAACATGAGTGTTCCACTAATCCAGTTTCAAAATACTGATCGATGGCCTATGTTAAACATTTAGTCAATACTTAATATCAGGACAGAGACCAACTCACCAGTCTGAGCTGTCAGAGACGCTGTAGCATCATATATACTGAATCCCACCTTGTCTTTACATCTCTCAGAAGTTCTAGCTGTGGGACATGAATAGTCGTGCGATTACCATCCTTGTCCTTCCCGACAAACCAGCCATGTTCGTTTCCATCTCTGATGAAGTCCTGAAAGCCTTCCTTGCGTAGGTCTGAAGAGTGAAGAAGATGAACAACTCTTCGAGCACGTCTGAGGGGGTCGCGTTGGATGCCTGCAAACCATCATCTGAGTTTGGGGTTGCCTTTGTCTTTATAGCACTCCGGCAGTGTCAGCTTGGCAACAACATGGTCTGGGTTGGCGTCGCCATCATCTGAGTTGTCAACATCCAAGTCGTCAACATCCGAGTCATCGTCATCTGAGTCATCGTCATCCAAGTCATTGTCAGAATCGTTGCGAGTTGCAAGATTGGAATCGAGAGGAACCTCAAGATCAGAGAGATAGTGTTTTGTGGTAGATGTTAAAGATGCTATAATATGAGAAGAACAGATATTAATGATATGTGCATAACAGCGGATACGATTTTTCAAGGCATTGAAGTCAATCTTCGTCTCTATTTCGCGTGCAGTAAGTCGAGACTGCAGCTCTCATATTGCAACTGCATTGTTCTTGGCATTGTCAAGTATGAAGTGGCCAATCTAAGGAACAGTTAGCTATGTGAGCAAATAAATATCGTTGGGACTCAGGAGACACACCTTGAGTGTAACATCTGCACGATCAAGGAGGTGTATGATAGTCCTTGCTATATTGACGCCCATATGTTTCTTCTTGAGGCGATGGAAGCCAATCAGCGCAGCTCTAAGTCCAAGGCGTCCACTTGGGGCATCGATGGCGATCCAGTGAGCAGTCAGTGCCAAGTAGGATGCCAAGTTGGAGTTTGACCAAACGTCAGACGTGAAACTAATTCGTCCTTGAGATTGCTATTGATGGACGTCAGTTTGTTGAGTTGGAGAAAGAAACACTAAAACTCATGGAGAGGTCACATCTCAGGTCTTTGAATGACTTCTGCCAGCGATTGATAATGCCCTCCCTCATCTTATCACGATGAGGGATGTCAGCGTCGACGAGGGTTTCCCAGAGGACCCTGCATAGTTGTTGAAACTCGGGGCATTCAACAACATGAATCGACTGACAACTTGTGAGTGTGAAAAACACAAGTGAATGAGATGTACCTGATTATCTGTGACGACAAACCGAATAAGGCAGTCAAGGAATGCTGCTGGAGAAAATGGGGGGAGTTCCTTCCTGATTATATCGCGAGGATTCTGAATAGATGTGTCATTCGATTGTGTCGAAAGCTTGTATTTCCAACAGTTATTTATGATCACCTGGTCATACTTCTCAGCATGCCGCTTGAGAAGGTGTTTTCAGAGGTTCGAGCTCGTGGTGTTTTCCTTGTAGAAATAATTGGGGACAGTCCTTGGGACCTTTGACTTATCAGCGCCATACTGTTCACTGCTAGTTTGTTAGAAGGTGGTGTTGCGATTAGAAAGGCTGTACTCACCTGCATAAATTGCAGACTTTCTGTATTTCCTTCGTACCAGTGGAGTTGATGATTTCGATTTCAGTGAAAAAGTGGATTATGTCATTGCCTGCAGGGAAGGCAGCTGGTCGCAGAGGACCGAGGGCTGTAGTGTCGACCTGGGAACAGTTTGCTGGACCAGACACCTCAGATATGTTATCATCGTGATCCTCTCCTATTCCTTCAAGGCTAAATTCCTCACAACTGGAGTCGAGTTGAGTAGTGGCCTTTGTTTTGCTCAGTAAGCGTCAAAGAGTGCATCAATGTATCAGAAACATACCTTGGTTTTGGTTTGAGATGACACAACAGGATGTGTCCTTGGCTGATAAGAGATGGGAGCTCTGGTATTTGGTTGACTGCGCTTCAGGCTATCCACAGCCCCAGCAGGAGCTACAGACACAGACAGTTGTTCAAGGGGTCCTTTCATCTTGTTGGAGCAGCATTGAGACATGAGCCGAAAGAATAAAAAAAAAGGGCAGAGCCTGGGAGGGGCCTGAGGGGGGGAATTTGTAGTGTTTTATAAGTTTCTCAGGCGTGGGGTGATTATGAGCCTACCTATTGAGTTTAATGACTTGACTCCCTCATGTCTTGAGCCTGTGCTGAGATTACATCAATGTGTCAACATCAACAGTCAAGCGAAGACGGATGTTGGCAAAAATTGCATTGTATTTTTGGCCTAGTATGTTTGTAATGTTGAGCGTATGTAAGTATGAGCTGGGGGCGGGCTAACAAAGAAGACAGGCAGATAATAAGGTTGAAGCAGTTGAGCAGGCATGACAATGCTGGGCAAAAGGAGAGACACAAGTCCCGCGACTTGTAGGCACCTCATGTTACATAAACATAAATGCAAAGAACTTATTTGAGTCTAGGCGGCAGACTATTGTTTGGTACAGCACTAGCAGGTAGACATGTTAAATGGTTAAAAGACAGGGGGCAGCCCAGTAGTGTATGTAAAGAAATAAAATGATTTAGGATGACCGCTTTGGCTGCGGCGGTGAACAAAAAATACCGTTCTTCTCTGCCTGTTCCCTTGGTCTCTTGGAGCCAGACCGCACAGCGGACATCGTTTGGGAATCTACCGTGACAGGTTGATGTCTTGCAGGGTCATTTTTATGCCATTTGTACTGATTGAGAGCTTTGGTAATTGCGCGGATTAATTTGGCATGCTGGTATGTAGGGGGCTTCTGGATGTTTGTCGTGCTCCCACTGGCGATTCTGCTCTTGTCCAAACTCTCATCCACATCCACGCTCTTGTCCACACTCTTGTCCATGCTCTCGGCTGCCGTCTCGTCCGAGCCCTCATCCATGTTCGGCTTGGACAACTCTAAGGGCGTCTAAGGAAGCAGTCGCTTGCAGACTATTTCATGCAGATGTGCGAGCAATTTGTACATACCAGGACTCTTGGGCATGGCTAAGCCATGCAATGAATATTGGTTTTGTAGGAAGTTGAGTTTAGCTTTGCCACCAGAGCCCATATAAACATTTGGGCTCATGGTTTCATTGAGAAAGCTAGAAAGATGTCCCATGGTCATGCTGGTTTTCATATACAGAGTCGCCATCCAGAGCAGCACCCAGTACACAGACTCCAAGTCGTGCTCAAGGATATGTGGGATAGAGGGGTTGTAAATGAGATCTGCTGCCATAAACTGCCATGTTCCCTAACAAAAATAGGTGTCAGATCTTGGGAGATACTTCAAACACTGTACTTACTGTGCATGCATATCGACGTGCGACACTATCCATTGGTGGCGATTCAATAACTTTGCACAGGTCCCAGTCAATAAGTAGACTATGACTTATATCTGGTCCTCCTTTCTCTTTACGTTCCTTGACAATCATTATGTTACCAGGACTCAAGTTGCGATGAAGAACACCAATATTCCAAGCAGCACGGTGAGCTGAAATATGAGTCAGAGTATATCACATAAACAGTAACGTTTGATCGACTTACCAAGTAAGGCAGCACGCACTGCTCTTACTATCTGTTTGCTTTTCTGAAACATCTCCAACTTTTGGCCGATGGTGTCCAGAACCAAGTGGTAGTGTTGATGAGGGGTGAAGTGTGGCACATTTTGCAAGGAAAGATAGCATCTGACGAACTTGTCTGACTGGGAACAGTGGAAATCGTTACCAGAACCAACATCACACCCCTGCCTGAAAATAGGGATATTGGGGATGCGGTTGGCATGGAGCATAGTATAGACTAAACCCTCTGGTGTGATGTCGGGGAGTAAGACCACTATAAAAGAAAAAGGTACTGAATTTCAGTAGTCTGGCATACTGAATGGTGCAGATTCTTTGTAATTTCAGTACTTAGCCTACTGACAAATTTTCAAAAAAGTCGCAGCAAAGTACTGAATGGTGCAGATTCCTGGATTTTCATGTGAAAAACTGTTGAATTTCATCAATTTTACCTACTGAATGTCAGTACCTTTTTCTTTTACAGTGGACCCACCAGGAATCCTTTAGAAGAACACGTTTGTTCCTTTGCACATCATACGCGATCGAGGTTCGAGTCCAGCGACCTGTTGGGATATCGGCTCAAGTATGAGGCGGACAGACGATATAATGGCTAGATTTCTCTGGTTGGCTGGGATCTGGGATGGAAATTGATAAAAGAGAAATTTCTCCGGCCAGCTCGCTGGTTGATCGAGTGCACTGCACTTCATCCAGGGTGGGATCGGAAACGGTGGAATTGTGACCGTGAACTTCACGACTGGAATTATTGTAGCGGATGAGGAAGTCAGAAAGGTAGGGGTCGTTGTCGTGGCTTATGGGTGTGGTGATGATTGCACCAGCGCAGTCCCAGCGAATTAGCCTTGAGTAGTCCTTGCAAAGGAGAATGGTGAAGGCATGCGTGCAGTATTGAGCACTGAGCATCTGAGTGGCATAAGCAGTGATTTGTCCTACTGCAATGATAGCTGATCCGGTCCTCATGAAAGGATTTCCTTTGATTGATTCTCTTTGCAGCTTCAAATCAGACAAAAATGGGTCGTTACTCTGGGACATTTTGGACTCGACCAAAAATTCGATACAAGAAGCATCGTACTCATCAATTCCTCCATCACGGCGGGGAAAGGCAGAGTAGTCAGGGTGATAGTCGGATGGGAAGCCATCATCACATGGTGTTTTGTTGGGCATGTTGGACGAGTTTACCAAAGTCATGCTTGGGATAAGTGGTGCAGCGATTTGAATCTAGAAGAATCAGGATTAATCTCAGGAAACAGGGGAGTCCTGAAGCATACAAATTTAGCGGACAAGGCATTTTCTGCAGATAATGCTATCAAACCAGAGAACATTCCCAGTTTGGGTTCCAGATTATAGACAAATTCATAACAACAGGGTTTAGAGGGAGGCAAAAAGGTATCCAGAAACTCTTGCGTGGGCATTGGGCCAATAAAGAAAGGACTCATTTCTGCAGACAGCCGTTTAAACATAGAAACTCTATCCTGGTATTTGAGACCGAATGAATTATGGGTTGTGCGACCACCAGGAATTACAGGAGTCGAGGGAAGACAAGATGCCTGTTGGGGGGGCGTCTTGGGAGTCATTTCCTTGGCTATGGATGGTGATGGTTGTTGGTTGGGTTGTGGTGTGGCATGGGGCAGTGCAGTCTATGGTCTATCATCGCTCAAGTGAGGTGAGCTGCCAAATGGGGTCTGGGGGATGACCAAATCATCTCAAAATTCAAAATGGGGTCACTTGATGGTGGACCTGGTACCCACCTCCCCCAAAATAGGATTTGATGGGAAACTCAACCCCCTAGTTTGCATTTGCGAAAGACAATCATAGAATTTCAAAAAAAAAAAAACAGAAACAAAAAATCTAATACAATGAAGTTTGAACCTGTGGCCACAACTCGGACTACTCGGTGTCCCACTCCTCTGACATTTATCACAATCATTTGTGTCCTCCGCTATTTCTGCTTTCATCGACTGCCTTCATGGGAGCTCTGAAACGTTTAAAGCATTCAGATTCCCTGAATGCTATGCCTTTATGCGGCACTGCTCTGCAGGCATCCTCCAGCACGACACACTAGTTGAGCTGAGAGACACGGGTACGTTGGCACCCTTAGCGAACAGCATGAGAGGGATTGCAGGGAGATGACTCTCTACAAGTCATGCATGGACAGACGTGGCGATGTGCTGGAGTGGTGGAAGGGTGGAACTCAGCAAAGTCGTCTGGAGAAAGATATCTATGTGGAACCTACCTGAGCCCCAGCGTCAACTTAACCAACGAGGAAGTCGATGCAGATGCGATATGGGCTAGAAGAGCCTTGTTCTCCTGTGGATACTTGAGCAACCAGGTCTTAGCTTTCTGGAGCGTCTTGAACCCACCCCCCTTGATTATGTACGAGTACAATGAGCAAAATCTTGCTGCTGAGCCCATGGTCCATGCGAATAATGGCAGCAAAAACATAGTTGAGCAATTGTGTATGCCAATGTGCTCGCACAGATGTGCGATGTCTCAGGCATATTGAGCAGCACAGGAAAGGACAGTGCGGGGTTCATGTGGGGGTTCATGTGAACCTCCGTGCCTTTTGCGGGCAGGACAACAAGGGGGTGACTCTGGTATCAGGGGTCCTGGGCTTAGCCAGGCTTAGCTGGCTTGGGGGTGCTTAGCCAGCTCACTCTGAGCTGGCTAAATGTGTGGCTTGGGCACGTGTGGCTCGGCTCGGCTAGTATTGGAGCCGATGGCAGCTCTGGCTTTAGCTGACATTCAGCCAGAGCTGCCGCAACACTAGAACAACTTAGTGAACTCAACCCTCAGAAAGGAACTGCTCTCTTTGACAGAAAGGCAGTCAAGTGGCCTAAAAGTGGTTATTGGAAATACCTTAACAACTATTTGGTCAATTTTAGCAAAACTACCCATCCTTCGGCTGATTTTACACTGGAACCAGACTTAGAGGATGAAGCCGAAGTCACAGTGGTACTCGAAAGGACAGAATCCATGATCACAGCAGCTGCAGAACGACTACAGGAACTTTGAGAACCTGGTCGCACCAGTTTCCCAGCACCCATTTGAGAAGCGAGTCCATTTCCTACTTGAGCCAAATCTCCTACCCAGGAAATTACCCAGACAGCCATGCCACTGGCATCCAAGGGAAAACAACCAATCATGTGGGGCACAAGAGCTACTTCATCCTCCACAGTTCCTGGAACCACAACTGCTAGTTCCTCTATATACACTCCACACGCTACACCCGCATCAGGTAGTTCCTCTCAAACACCGGCACCAAGCCAACCACCCAAGGTTCCTACACCACCAGCACACCCACCAACACCGGTCTTCGTACCACCACCACAACCACCACCAGGTGGTAATCCACCGACACCACCACCAATGGCAGGACAGGGACAACAACAACAACAGGTGGCAGCCATGCCACGACCTATTGGGTCACCACCAGAACCCTTTGATGGTTCACCACAGAAGGCACAATCCTTTTGGAATGCCTTAGACAACTATTATGCCTTGAACGAAGGCACATTTACTACCGTCGCAAAAAGAGTAGCATCAGCTCTAGGCTACTTTAAGATCGGTACTTGTGCCGGAGACTGGGCTGCTAAATGAATGGAAGCAGCTCTGCAAGCCAACCCTCGAGATTGGGGAACTTGGACACAACTCAGAGATGACTTTAAAGCCCAGTTCATTCCCCTACAACTCAAGGTAGAAGCTATTAGCAAAATGCACAGCACTGCAATGGGAAACCGAGACTTTAATTCTTGGTACCAAGAATGGAGCACATACGCAGCGGATGCTGATGTAGATGAAACATCCAAAATGTTCGCTTTCAGGAGAAACCTGAATCAAGGATTAAACCAGAAGCTCCTTAATGTCACTCCTCAGCCTGACACTCTCCCCACTCTTGTGGAAAAAACTCACGAAATTGATAGAAATTGGCAAGTCTTCGGAGGAGGACAGAGTCATCCTTTTAGAGGATCGTTCAATTGGCGGGGCCGAGGGACATCAATCCACGAACTATCTATTGGTCCAGATGGAGCCACCATCAATGTGGCAGCAAATACCACGTGAGGCCATGGTCACAGATGCAGTTCCAATCGTAGAGGACGCGGATGCATCACTCCTGAAGAATGCTCTCGTCACATTAAAGAAAATCTGTGTCTCTACTGTTCAGAGCCGGGACATAGGGTGGATACATGCCCAAAAGCACCTAAACGACTAAACGACACTTTAATGCTCCAGTCCGTCACCTAGAGACCATCAATGAAAATCAATTACCCCAAGACGACCTGGCAGACTCTATGCAGAACCTCCAGGTCAACTCTATGCAAACCTCTGACATTATCGACATGGATGTCAAAACTGTACAAACTCCTTTTTGAAACCCTCTCCTGTTGCATCGTCAGTAAGAGATGTACCAATTCCCTCTACTTGTAATATTAACACCATCGCTTTGGGTCAGACAGTGTCCTTTGTAAATGTAAACACGATTCAAAATACATGCGTACCTTCTATTTGCATCCCAGTCCGAATCATGTTTAAGGGAAAACAAATCAATGCTTGGGCTCTCCTCGACAGTGGTGCAGAAGGACTATTCTGCAATACCACCTTTACCACCAAACATAAGCTACCTCTGGAAAAATTACAAACCCCAGTCTACCCTCGAAATGTTGATGGGACAATCAACAACCAAGGAGCCATAAACTACGCTATGCAACTCCAAATGAAAATGGGCCCAAGACACTCAGAACAAGTACGGTTCTTTGTAACCAACACAGGAGCCCATGACATGCTCCTCAGGACGGATTGGTTAAAGAAACACAATCCTAACATTGACTGGGCCAAAAACGCACTCAGTCTAAATCGTTGCCCGCCGCAATGCTATGAGGACAACAATTCTAGTCCTTCGCCTCTCATGGCCGCTCTACTACCGATGCTTGAATGGGAAACACAAGTCAATGATGACTTCGAGCTCTCAATTGGAAACATGGACACAATTGAACTTATTACTGCACACAACAAAAAATACCTAGGACTGACCATTGGAAGAACTACGGTCTCTACATCACTAGCCATCTTACAGGGAACCAAGCTTGCAGAGATTCCAAAAGAATTCCAGCAATACGCAAAGGTCTTTTCTGACGAAGAATCACAGCGACTACCCAAACACCAGCCATGGGACCACAAGATAGACCCTCTACCAAATAGTACGATGCGCAAAACGGGAATTTACAGACTTACACCACTGGAACAAAAGGCACTACAAGAATACATCGACTCTGGCCTAAAGAATGGCACTCTACAACGATCCAAGTCCCCTTTTGCATGCCCTTTCTTCTTTATAGATAAGAAAGACAGCAAACTTCGACCAGTACAGGACTACCGTCCTCTTAACAAGATTACTAGAAAGAATGTGGCACCCATACCACTAATCCCTGAACTTGTGGACAAACTACTCAATGCGCGGTTCTTTACCAAGTTGGACATACGATGGGGATACAACAATATATGGATAAGAGAAGGCGATAAATGGAAAACCGCCTTTGCGACCCCTCTCGGTCTCTATGAATCACTAGTTATGGCCTTCGGGCTTTGCAATGCCCCTGCAACATTCCAAACATTCATGGACACGAAACTAGCCAACCTTATTGCCACAGGATACATCATTGTCTACCTGGATGACATTTTGATACAGTATTTGCAGCAACTCTGAATGAGTTACTAGCATTCACGCATCGCATTCTCAAACGCCTTCAAGAACTTGACCTTTACTTGCGGCCTTCAAAGTGCTCTTTCAACCAAAGATTGGTTGAATACCTAGGCCTTATCATCTCGGAAGGAGAACTACACATGGACCCAGTAAAACTCAAAGCCATCAAAGATTGGCCACGCCCCAAGTCAATCAAAGAAATACAGAAATTCCTGGGCTTTTGCAATTTCTATTACCGCTTTGTACAAGATTATTCGACATTAGCACAACCACTATTTGACCTAACCAAGAAGACAATGCCTTGGAACTGGACACCATCATGCGAAAATGCATTTACCACATTACAACGCATGTTAACTACTTCACCAGTCCTTGCGCTCCCGGACTACGATTGTCCATTTACTCTAATCACAGATGCAAGTGATTATGCTATAGGAGCTATACTCGAACAAAACGATGTACTGGGTCATTTACATCCTGTCGCCTACTACTCAAAGTCGCTACAACCAGCTGAACGCAACTATGAAATACACAACAAGGAACTCCTAGTGATCATACACGCTTTAAAGCACTTTCAACACTACCTACAGGGTAGTCCACATACTACAAAAATATTCTCAGACCACGCGAACCTCAAATATTTCATGACAAAGCAAACACTATCATGCTATCAAGCACGTTGGTCGCTATTTTTGAGCGATTTTCACTACAAAATTATCCCAAAACCTGGCAAAATGAACAAAGCTGATGCTCTGTCACGGCGGCCAGATTATAAAGAGGGGATAGCATCCAACAATGTGGAAAAAATCTTGCTTACCCCAGACAAATTTCGAATACAAACACTACACACCACGGCAATTCCGATCGCTCTAAACATGGATTTGAAAACAGCAATACAAGACACAATAAAATCGGATCGCCTTACTGGCCAACTACTAAAAGAAATCCTCGTTAGTGGCCCTCGAAGTGTTACTAAAGGCCTACAAGATTGGGCCTTATCTTGAACAAAGGATTCATTTACATTCCTAATAATGGCGACCTCAAATGCAAAGTTGTACAGACCTTTCACAATGGCTTACTAGGCCACCCTGGAGAATGGAAAACTATCAAATTAATCACACGAGAATACTGGTGGCCAGGAATCACAGAATTCGTAAAGAACTACATCAAAGGATGTGCTACTTGTCAAGCAACAAAGATACGCCCCCCAGTCAAGATCCCAATCAAACCAAATAAAATCCCTATGGGAGTTTGGGAAACCATCACTATGGACTTCATTGTAGACCTTCCAAAGTCAAAAGGATATGATAGTATCCTTACAGTTGTAGACCATCATAGCAAAGCAGTCATTCTATCACCTTGCCACAAAACCATTACAGCTGAACAAACCAGCCAACTACTAATGGACAATGTATGGAAACGCACGGGTTTCCCTTTAACAATTATCTCAGACTGCGGACCCCAATTTGCAGCACAAGTAACACACGAATTATGGTGAAAACTAGGAATCGAGCAAAGGCTCTCTACAGCATTTTACCCACAAATGGATGGAGAATCCGAACAGGTTAATCAAGAAATTGAGCAATACCTTCGTATCTGTGGAAACTTTCAGCAGGATAATTGGGCAGACTTACTCCCTATCATTGAATTTGTGCACAATGCACGCCCTCATCGCAGCACCCATAAATCACCATTCGAAGTCTGGTATAGGTTCCAGCCCACCTTTAAACCACCATTGTACCTCCAGACCAGACTACAAAGCGTTGATGAATGCGTACAATACCTAGAGCAGATACACAAAGAAGTCACAGTGGCTCTACTACTCGCAGCTAATGAAATGTGCAAGGGAAAGCCCCCTGAACCATCACACATTTTCCACAAAGACAACCTCATTCTACTTGAAGCTACGAATCTCCAGACCACCCACCCAAAAGCCAAACTCGCACCATGATGCTATGGCCCCTTTAAAGTACTATGGGCCACTGCTACCAACTGCAAACTAGAATTACCTCCGACAATGAAGATACATCCTGTATTCCACAACTCGCTATTAAAACCATACATCAAAACAGCTTCACATGGCCCTAACTTTGAACGACCACCACCAGAAATTGTCGGCAAGGAAGAAGGACACTATGAGATAGAACAAATCTTTAAATCTCGGCCTACATGAAACTGCAAAAGCACACAATACCTAGTCAAATGGAAAGGCTACCCCGACTCTGAAAATTCTTGGCTGCCTGCCAAAGAATTGACACACGCCAAAGAGCTACTATATGCATTTGGAAAACAACAAAGACAAGTTCAAGCCTTGCAGGCACAAGGGAAGCCTAAAGAGGGGATACTGTCGTGATCATGGCCTTCGGCCGCATTCGTGACTTCCACACATACTCCTGGATCGCAGGACCTTAAGAGGGGATCGGGAACGATGCCCCTAAATCCACAAACCCCACCCTTAAAGTGGAGCTACAGCCAAGTAGCCAAGTCAAACTTAGGGACACATGATCCTGGGACATTACACGTGACTAAGGGAAGAACACGGGGTCCTGGGAATCCCCACATGACCCTGGGAGAACACACGTGACTCATCCAGGGGAGCGTGCCTCGATGGACCCTCTATAAGATTCTCTATTGAGCACACGCTCATGCGCTCAGGAAGCAGCCAATAGGAATGCTTATAGTTATCAAGAATAACTATATAAGGGATATCTCTTGATCAATAATCTCCTTATAAGGAGTGAGCGGATACAGACCTGCTCACCCAAGAATGGTAATATGGATTACCAAGACAGATCTTGGGAATTACTCATGTGCACAGCATTGCGCAGCAAGATGACTCATGCTCTTTCACACTCCGACATACAGCTGACTGATGCCCTTGTACCATATATGGATAGATTACACCTGCCACCTGTGCTTGTGCCGGCCCTAGAGGTTGCGCACAGACCACCCTGTATTAGTATATAAGACCTATGAATTGTAGCGAATAGTCCCCAGACTATTCTCTTGTCTACCCCCATCTTCAGTCCTGGACCCTTACCTCTATCTTGCTGTCTCCCTCTTCTTGCTCTTCATCGCCCACTTCCTACTCTTTGTCAGTCACCTCCAACTTCAAGCTCAAGTTGCCGCCTACCATTCTACTTGAAAAAGTAGTAAGTTCACGACACTTACACTTCTTTCTTACTGATCGCCTCCCTTTCCTATGTTGCTCTCATGTCCCGCCTCACCCTTAACATGTTGACTACACATTCTGTACTCATTTCCCTTATCTTGGACTTCCTGGGCATGCATAGAACGCATGCCCCTTATCTCTGACTCATGTGCCTCGTGTTCCCCATGTGCCTTCCTGTATATAAGCATGTACGTTTCATAGGACAAGCTCTAAGCTCGTTCTCTTGTGGAATTCAGACATTTCGTCTTTCTCCGAGTGACTGAGACCTTCAGGAATCTAAGGACATTTTAGATGTTGCTTAGCAAACCCCACATCTGCCTTCGAGCCACAATAAGTGCTTGCTTGTGCCCTTCCAGGCCCTTGCTCTCCCATGCCTGCTACCACTAAAGTCAAACCTGATTACCGATCTTGCCAATACATCTCCCTGGCTGTAGCCTATGATAACGGACCTTGCGATTGTCTCACAAAAGGACTTCACAAATAGATGATGAACAAAGACTTGTTCTGATACAGTGATCTGACTGTGACAGCCCCCTAGGATATTTTAGGTAGATAAATTCAATGTGATAGCATAAGGATGGCACGCACGCTGGGCTCAGAAACGCATGATGATGCGGTATTGCACCGCGCATCACCATGCAGTGCCTTGTCTACCCCACTCGCCTTGTCCATCCCGCTCGCCCCTTATACTTTTTGCATGAATTGCTCAAACGCTCGGACCAACACACCACCTTGCGGACAACACGCCCCCTTGTACAACTTCCCAATATGCCCCAAGGACAATGCGTCTCTTGTTATGACGCTGAGCACCTTGTCACCAGCAGAACATACGCATATTATCCTTTTTATTCCCTTTTTCTTAGCTCACTACATGTAGTACCACTTGCATGTATATAAACCTTCAGGTGTGGCCTCATCAGGAGGGCATCAGGCAATAATAGCCCCATCCTTCCTCTTTTAATTTGCATGCTCTTCTACTTGACCAACTCAACAACCAGCAAGCCTGCTACGCCGCTGTTCATCTTGCCTTCTCAGCCTGCTTTTCTTGTTTTTCTGCTCTCGCTGACCGATCTCGCCTGCTATTCCTGCTTAGCCACTCTTGCCTTGCCACCTCCGACCACCGCTCTCAACTTGCCACCTTCGCCCTGCCACCTCAACTCAACAATCAACTGCCCTGCACGCCAACATCTTTACATTTCCCATTTTCATCCTCACACATTTCCATTCTCCTGGGAACATGGCCTCTCATCTTTCTTCAAGAACTACAAACTTGAACTCACTTAGCTAGGTCCTCAAGACTCAGCTCCCTACAATAGATACTCTACATACAGTGGCTCAAAAAACTGTCCCAATGTTTTGCTATTTTGGAATGATTGACTTGCCATAAATCAAATAAATTATATAATATTTTGCAAATAATATATATTATAGTTTAGCATCTTAGCTTTCGGACATTCCCAGGATCACGTGATTTGGATCTGAAATGATATAGCAATCAGCAAAATAAAATGCTCTATCATTGGGACAGTTTTTTGACCCTCTATTTTATATATAGTAGATGTACAATTAGTACCTTGTATAACCCCTATTAGTTCTAATAACTGCTTTAATTCTTCTAGGCATACTTTATATAAGGCTCAGGCATATTTCTATTGCAATCTCATTCCATTCTACTCCCACTCTATCCTATAACTTATGCATTTCCTTGGGCAAAATAGATTCTTCTACAAAGCCCTTTTGAGATGCACCCAAAGGTACTCAATAGGGTTAATGTCAGAAGATTGGGTGTTATTGTCTTCAAACTACTGAAAAGTCCTTTTGGGGATATATTTAGGGTCATTATCCTGCTAAAATAATATTTCTCCCTCTAGTATCTCTAGCTTCTTGAAGCTTTCTATCACTCTATCATCTAAGATATTATAGTATTGCTATATATCCATGGCCCCCTGAACCTCTATGAACATCCCAACCCAATTCTAGCCCATACAGCTCTATACTATAAGATTATTCCCCCCTATATGCTTGATAGTTGGGGTAGTGGTATGGGCTAAAAGGGGTAAACCCCTTTCTATCTAGATATAGACCCTTCTATCTGACCTAAT
>QFFA01000501.1:0-127675 GCA_003316565.1 Russula foetens
GACGAACGACTTTGGGCTTCTTGTCGTTGACTTTCGATTGCAGTTATGCTATTGGACTGGTCCTTAGCGTCCTCGGAACCGTGATGCTCTTTGTCGGTAGCTTGGCCTCTTTCGCAGGTGCGTCTTCTCCCAACTCCTGTTTTTTGATTTCCACCGCATGCGCTCAATCCTGACCTTTTCCTTTCTTTTGCTAGTTCTCTATGCCCTAGGGACTATTGTGTCGCTCATCGGCACGGGTTTCTTGATTGGGGTACGTCTATTTCTCTTACTCGCACGAAGGTGGGTGCTCACGAGCTGGACAACGCAATCGAAACAGTTTAGCAAGCAGTTAAAGCTGGTAAGTGGCGGCCCTGCTCGCAACCCACAATATCTAACGTTCACCGACTCTTTTTTCCCTACTTTTCCCTTCTGTCATTCACTACCATCCAGATGTTCAAGCCCGTCCGTGTTGTGGCGACGATCGTCTTCCTTGCCATGATTGTCATGATCTTCATCTCGGCCTTTCTGTTCAGCAATGGAACCCTCTGCATCAGTGAGTCCGCTCCCCTTCACTTTCTATCACCGTTGCTCAAGCAAGGGTTGCAGTCTTCGTTGTGCTCGAGTACCTCGCGTTCCTCTGGTACACGCTATCGTACATCCCCTATGCGCGCACGGCAGTTCTCAAAGTTTTTGGAATGGCATGACGCTCTCGCCGCGCTACCATCACACTTACCACTTCCCTATCCGGCCCTTGTCTGGATCACTGATCATGTTGTCACGAGTAATCTGTTTTTGAATCCGACGCTTGTTTCGGCCTACATCCATTCTTGTGTAGTAGCAACCTTACTATTTATTTCTGCCGGATGAACCCCTGCTGTCAAGTTTTTGGAGAGCATCATGTCTTATGAAAGGACAGAGCATAAACTACATTGGACGCGGACATCGAAACTAGAATAAACCGTCGTTCGCAGTGATCATCCCTTGCAGTCGTTCTTCAGTGTTCTCAATTTGTCCATTATCGTGCTGGGTGATGTATCTGGTTCCGTCTTGGTAGCAGCTCTGCGTATCACGGTGTGAGGACCAAAGTCACCAGTAAATTTGATAGTATAGAGAGGGGGTCAGCGACAGATTCAAGGGTTTCACGTACCGCACAGGCTCGCTTGTCAGACGCCAAAACACGTTCCACTCCTTCTCGTCGCCGATCGTCGTGCGGCCGACAGTGACGGTGTGCTGGGAGACGAGCTCTCCGAGCCGCGCGAGCGCCGCGTTCTCCGGGTCGACGGAACGAGCGAATCGGAGGTTGCCTGCGGTGTACTCGTGCCCGACGTACGTGACGGTCGCGTCGGGGAGCGCGGCGAGGCGTTCGAACGCGGCGTGCATCTCTGCGCCCGTGCCCTCGAAGAAGACGCCGCAGCCGGCGATGAAGAGCGTGTCGCCCGTGAAGACCGCTCCGGCGGCTGAGGGCGAGGACGAAGGGGCGGTGTCGGTTACGTGGTAGCATATCGAGTCTTGGGTGTGGCAGGGCGTTGCGATACATCTGCCCCCCTCGCCGCGTTAGTGTCGACCGGGTGGGGGGGAATGATATAAGGGATAACGCGATGACGGACCTGACGTTGAGGGCTTTTCCGATGGTGAATTGATCGTCGCCTTTGACCAGTTGGGTCAAGGCGGGGCTCTTGTGGCTCCCACCATAAATCGGTACGCCCGGGAACAGCTGAGCCTATTCGACCAAGGTGCAGTTCTTTTAGCAACACAAAAAGGCAGCGTTCCGTTCAAGTAGGGTATTGATTTACGCACAAATTCCTAATCGGCGTGCAGCGTGACCGAGATTTGGAGGAGGGCGAAAGTTTACAGCGTCAGACGAGAGAGACCGAGAGACTGCTGGGGTGTGAGAAGGGGAACGTAACGGACTTGGTTTCCACCGCTGTGATCGTGGTGATGATGCGTCGTGAGTCCTGCGACAACTCTGACACCGAGTTGGTCCGCCGCCTCTTTCACTTTGGACGGAGTGTAGGGGTCCACGGCGGCTGCCTCGTTCGCAGTGTCATCTACGATGAGATACGAGTAGTTGTCCTTTCTGACGGGGACTGGAATGACCCTCATGCTGGCTCGAGAACAGGCCGAGGAGTGGAATGACCGCTGTGCAGGTGTGAGAGAAGGGTTGAGAAGCTTCAGGCGAGCTGTGACGCTGGACTGACGTAGTAGTAACATGAGTGACGGAAGTCATGTATCTGCTGTACTGTACAACGTCGGCAAGGTTCGATGTGAGAGGACAATGCAATAAGATTCTAATCCATGTCTTTCATCTCCCTCCAAGGCCGTCTCTCCTCTCGGGCCAAGTCTTCCACTGCGCCGAGAGGGTCCTCAGCCATCTCCTATGTTTCTTTTTCTTTTGTCAGGCTCTCTTCTCGGCGTGCTCTCCCGCGGACTGTTGTCTCCGGCATGGGCATGAGAGCCACAAATCCAATCAAGTCCCGGTCAGCGGATGGTCAATTGCCTCACAGTTGGTGATGGTCCGTCTTGCCGTCTGCGCAGCACATCAGTGGATCCACCGTGCAGTTGTAAAATAATCCGTGGAACGTCTCCGCAGCGTACGGCACATCGTAGTTCCGTACAATCGGTGGCCAGCTCGGAGGTCGCCTTATGATGAGCTCAGGGCACATTCCAGCCCGTCTGGATCCACGCATATGGAGCAACACGGAAGCTCCCGTCTCAGCGTGTGGGCTAAGTTGATCGGGTCGCGTCAGCGGCAGCCAACTCACCATCAATCACGTCTGTGACGTGGGGTTGTGGGTCACGACAAACCATTTGAGAGCGTACGGCGGCCTTTGGGGCGTTCCTATGGACAGTGCCATGTTCCATGTTGCGTGCTTCAATCACACTATGAACTAAAGGGGTATGGGAGATGGCACTCGCGCATACACTCTGTCGGTTGCTGCGCCATCGTTTGTTATGGGTGCAGCACCCGAGTTTGTGGAACCTAGTCAGCAACCTATCATGCAGGTAACCTTTGCCCCTTATCGAATAAGAACAGTTATATCTTGTAAATGACAGCAACACTCGTTCTCGATCCATATAGTGCGGAAATAAACGTTTCGAACGGCCTAGGAGTGAATCAAGAAGTATTACCGTGTGAGCGCTGCACCTGCGATCTGGTCGAACAGAGTGCGACATGAAACGACTCATTCGCTGTCATTCCGTCCATCATCCTAAATCCCAGCATAATTCTAGTCGCATTCGGCGTCGCATATGGCCGGTGCTCTGAAATTAAAATGCCCTACCCCGAACTAATCGCTCAGAATAGCTTGCACGACGTTCGCAACACGCAACTGCTTCAGATCCGTATACGTCTGTAACATTCATGAGGTCTCTGATAGAGGAAGGGAAAGGAGAAAAAGGCACGTACCTGACCAGTGCCTACGAAGACTATTGGTTGCCCTGTCACATATGTCATGGATAACGCCGCGCCCACCTATAACCGCCGGGGCCTTATGTCGGCGTCTGCATAATGTGTAGCGATCAGGAGACGACTGACCTTGTCATCGACGGTATCCCATTTGGTCACAACCATTCCATCGATGCCGCGACCCTTACTCACACCGCCCACACCCGAAAAATCGCGCAAGGCACGGTCGAACTTGGATAGTTGATCAACGGCTTCATTACCGACAAGGGCCTCGCCGACAAAGAGAATTTTGTCGGGATTATTGACGGATACCAACTTGGCGAGGGCGCGCATCAGTGGCTAGATGCTTTAATGAGCCCATCGGAATTCCAGAGTCTGCAGGAATGCATGCATACCTCATTATCCTGCATGCGACCAGCAGTGTCAATCAGAACGACGTCAAAATCACTGTCCCTAGCTATGGACTATATCAGTACTCCTGACCCGGTGAGCGGTGCATAACGTTACCGTAGGTGATGGCCTCCTTTGCAATCCCGGCAGCATCCTTTCCGTAACCCCGTTCGTACAGCTCAACACGGCCTTTGCTGTCTCCAGCTCCATTCATACCAAGCATGCTCAAATTCCGGACGTGAACGCGTAGCTGTTCCACGGCTCCGCTCCTACACAATTATGAGTATCCCTGCATCTAAATCGGCCCCAAGCCAAACGCACCGGAAAGTATCGCACGCAGCGATGAGGACCCTGAAGCCATTCTGAATGAGCCAGAAGCAGACTTTAGACAGGTTGGTGCTCTTTCCCACGCCGTTAACACCGACAAAGGTGATACTATACGGCATACGCTGTTGCGTCGACGTAAGCGGCGATGACAGTTTCTCCCGGATGGAAAGCAACAGGTCTGTCGACGTCTTAGGAGTTAAAATATTGGTGATCGAATTAGATAGGGCCTGTCGCACGGCTGCATTTGTTGCTACGGCAAAGTCAATTGTTGCGTTCATTAGAACGGCGTATGAACTCACTTTGAAACCCGCCTACTTTTTTTCCGATGAGGCTCTCCCCGACGCCCTCGCAAACCTTCTCAGCAATGTCCTTGGCCACGTTCTTCTTCATCAGGTGTTGCTTCATGCCCTCCAGTACAGGGTTGAGATCATCTTCTGAAAGTACCCTCGACCCCGTAAACCTTGCGAACAAGGAACCTAAAGTGCCAAGCGAGCCCTGGGTTGGCTTATTTTCCTTGTCTGAGCCCGCACCCAGCGCTCGGGCGATCGCGTCATCTGCCGTATTACCCTTGGCGAACTCCAGGTCTCTGACCTCATACAAACCATCCTTATTGCGGATTCCGAGTGAAGACTCATCTACGAGCGCCTGCAAGGCGCTTGAAGTCGGATGGGTATCCAGGTCACTCAACTTGTCGTATGAGAAATCAAGAGAGGCCATCTCAGACTCGTCTGGTGGTGCTTCGCCCCACTTGCGAAGGACCTTGCCTTTCGGCTTACGCTTCGAGGCAACGTCCGAGCTGATTGTGTCATGCTGGGTAAGATAGAGAGAAGGACCCAGTCAAAAGGGGCGCACTCTGAGTTGGGATGACTATCTCTGCCACTCCCAGGGTCCCCACGCGCCCTGCCCCGCCCTGCTGGACGTGCTCCTCCTCGTCCCCGTAATCTATTTTTCAGCGCCTGGACATTACGCGCTCTCTGTTGTTCGTCCACTGTTCCGGGATGTGACTCCGCAGGAGCTAGCATCCAATGTAAGAAGAAGCATGGGAAAGAGATAAGTAATGCCCACGGGAATCAATGTCACTGGAAACAGGGCTGGGAGTGGATGGTGGTGGTCGAGCAGCGGGTCGCAAACGTGATTTGCGGTCCTGACATGACAAGGGTGGCCCGGCGTGAGAGCCAAAACAGTACATTCATGGCAGAAGCGCACCTCTGCGGCCTTGTTCTCTAGACCTTTGAGTAATTTGTCGAAGGCGGCATCCCAGCCTTCAAGTACCTTTGCAAAATTCCAATGGGTCGGCTGGGATGCGGCGTTGGAAAGCACGACGGCGGTGTTGTTGACGGCATGAAGCGAAGCCACAAACGCAGCGAGGAAAGGCTGGAAAAGCTTGACGAATACGGTTTTCAGTGCTCCCAAGAGTTCATCAACGTATGTAAGTTGAAGGATGCGCTGGTATGCGACCTGAAAGCGAGGAATGGGGTCACGACACGAATATTCACCGAGAGGTTGGAGAGGGCTCACGACAAAGATCAGTTCGAGGTCATTGACGAGGGTCCACCTGACGGCATATCCGTCCTTTTCGTATTTTTGTTCTGCTGCACGACCGGGTATGAGAGCATCACGGATGAGGCCGTTTACTGGTGATGCAGAGGAGGAGGCCAATTGGGAAGCTTCTGGGGTGAATGAGCGGGACCAAAGGACGATTCCGCCTGCTGGGATGTGAACTCGAGTAAGTGTGGATGCGAGCGAGCGGACCTTTGTGCATTATCGAGCAATGGTCGAGCATCGTCACCGTCGCAGATAGAGATTTATTTCTTTATTTAGTTATTTTAATCTACCTTCAAGCCATTGTCGCAATTCTTTTTTACTTAGCAAACCCATAATTTCAATCTGCTCAGCCTCCGTCCGCTCTCGGTATAACCGCATGATGTGCCCGCATACACTCCATAAATCCTCCCAATCAACATCGAATAATTCCCACCAACAATTATCGGGACTTGACGGCAACGATATACCGAGCTGGCGCGTCGTGAGTAGAATTGCTGCGCTTACCACCGTTGGCACAGGGTACAGAGCATATACTGGTGTTTGCAATCTGTTTCACGTCAGTGTGAGAGAGCCCATAAGAGCTGGCACCAGCCATAACGCACGCGTCATTGAGGTAACCCCACGCCATCGACACGGCCTCATTGCGATTCGTCAATCCGAGCAAGCGCATATAGTTCACTAGTGTGCCATACGGCAGCACTACTTGCACGTCAAATCCCAGCCTCTTCAAAATCTGCATCTCAGAGACGACCAATGCCTCTTTGAGGTCATAGAATGTGTTGCCAAAGTACGACATCGGCGTGTACTTGAATTCGGATGGGCGATGCTGTGAAGACGCAGACGCAGATGCAACGGTGTGCGCTGCACGCTGAAGGAGGAGGTCGTAGACGTTGATGAGGTCGCGCATACGGACGGGGCACTCCTCCAGCTTTGACGATAGATAGAGCGCGCCCATGCCAATGTCCTATAAAGTAGTTAGGAGAAATGACGCGAAAGAGAAATGACAAGGATGCACACGTACCGCGACGCCGAATTGTTTCAGAGAGCTAACATAGAAGAACCTCTGAAGGAGAATCTGTGCGGTGGCTACTGCCACTTGCTTTCTGTTACCTAGAGTGTAGGGGTTAAGCGAGGTCAACGAAAGAAAGAGACGCACTGATTCAGCAGTATGCCTGCTTGGTGGATGAGCTTGCAACCATATGCTCTAAGGTCCTCTTCAATATCATGGGGAACGCCATCCTGGGCCGAGGGAGTAGACTGGATTTGTGAGATAGATGCGAGGGGATAGAGCCCTCGACGAACGGTGACGGTGCCGGACATGGACATGGGAAGAGGTGATAATGTAAAGCAGCAAAACAAGCGCCAAATAATACTGTCTGATGTCTTCCACCCTGCCACTTCCACCCAAACCCGACTTTGAGGCGCTCCCAAGCCGTCCTGCCGCAGAGAGGCGTCAACGCTCTCCACGTAGATCTCCACCGCCCCGCTCGCGTCCACCGTACGGCGACTCGTACCATCCTGGCTATCGTTCTCGTTACAGGGACTCGCGCGGTCCCCCTCGTCACGACTCGGACGGGCGAGGAAGAGACGACTATCGTCGCGACGACAGGCGATCTGACTCCAGGCACTACGAGCCTCCACCGGACAGGAGGGACTATGACCACCGAAGAGACTATGGCCGTGACCGTGGCCGGGACCGTTCACGCGAAAATGACGGCAGTCGCGACGGACGCAGCTACGTTCGCGACCGAGACCGAGACCGAGACCGCGATTACGACCGTGGACGCGACTATGAAAAAAGGGACCATGACCGTGGACGCGATCAACGCGACCACTATGACCGCGACCGTCGACGTAGCCCTCCGCGCAGACGTTCCAGGAGTCGGAAGCGGGACGATAGATCGCGGTCACCCCGGCGTCGTTCCCGTAAGTTCACCCTCAGTCTCCACTCGTTTAATGGGGTCCACACGCTGAGCGTCTCCCAATCCCTTTTCTTTCTTCCAGCTTCACGAGATCGCCGCCGACATTCCCCGACGCCACCACCGCGCCGCGGCTCACCACGACGGCGTTCACCCGATTCCCGCTCGACGGCAGATGTAAAAGGGAATCACTCATATTCATCCAGGCTGTCGGTGCCTCCAGAACCAAAATCTTCTCCGCAATCTGGCAGCGCTGCGGACGTGCGGCGACCTCAAGGGGACCTATCACCATCACCTGCGTCTCCGCAGCCTCCTCCATCAACTGAAGCACGTCTGAGTCCCACGCCAACGTCTTCAACCCCATTAGACAAAGGGAAGGCCAAGATGACAGCGCAGCCGGCTGCGAATACCAATGAGGATGTGAAAATGGTCGATTTAGCTCCACCGCACAATCTACAGGCCCTCGATCAGCCAAGGAAGCCTAGCCCTCAACCTCCAGCAGGTAGTTCACCCGCGACTCATCTATCCCCTCATCCGAGTCTGCCCGCAAACCCAAGACGATCGCGAACTACTCAATCCCAACCCAACCCGCCAACCTCCAATGCATCCCGTTCTTCACCTAATATCCGCCTACCCCCAATTCCACCTCATGAAGCAAAAGAGGTCGTGAAAGAGAGCCTCAACAAAGAGGTCAGTCTCTACCTTTACTTGACGAGTCTCCTCTTGTTCTCACACGGGTGGCAACCTACAGATCGTCCGATTGACCAGTTTGAACGTAACACAGAAGGCGGCCGCCGAGCCACTTATTCGTGCTGCCGAACGGTCACGTCATGAGCTCGAGATGAGTCTTCTCGAGCTATATGCGGCGGGAGAACGCCGCAAAGCGGCCGCGGCGCAAGTCGAGGAGGCACGTGCGGGGACGTTGGGTGTTGGTGGTGGGCATGAGTACTCTGCGAAGGTCTCGGATTCCTAGATTCTAGGAGACAGACGGTTTTTTGTTTCTTGTTTTCCTTTTCATTACAGCATACAGCAATGAAGAATAGGTGCGATCGTCGGATGTGAACCGCGGTTGTAACGAGTAAGAGAAAGATTGGTAATTATACAGTAGTAGGGGATCTGTTTTACGGTTTGGGGATTGGCTTGCATTCAATGTATGTCCGAGTCGGATCCATGGGCAGCGCGCAGAAGAAGCCGTTTGCCTAAGCGACCATCACATCAACGCCGTGATACCGAAACAGCAAGTGGTCGAAGAACCACAACCCCGCAGCCACAACAAAACGCATCAGTTGCACCAGCTAGGGGCGGCGAAGCTTGGCAACACATGGCAAAAACGAACCTGCATTGCCGTAAACAACTCTCTAGAAGTCATCTGGAGCTTTTTTTTGTTGAAAGGGGATAGATAGGGTGGGGGTGTGGGTTTGAATAAAATTCACAATTCTGCGTCTGCGGAACGAAGGAGAAGACGTACGATTATGCACTCCTTGTCTCTACCCTTGCCCTGTCTACAAATTTCGGACTGCGACGCATCACGCTCGCTGTCGAAGGAATACCATGCTTCGGGATCTCGCTGCATGTAAATTGGTTTGAGACACGGGTTTACCATAAAAAAAAAAATAAAGAAGGCGAACGGAAATGAATTGTTTGAGAAAATCCTTTGGGGTATGGTTGTTGTGGTTGTTAGACGACATGGAGTAAGTGTGAGAGTGCCGTACGTTGGCCCATCACACCGTGCCCGAATACTGTACGGTTACCACCCGACGATGACATCATTTATCCCCTCACGCCTACACACGTGAAACACCTTGGAGGACCGAGTGGTACACATTCCCTCTGTGGCAACTACAGTGACGAATAAATCTGCTACATGTTCTATCATTTTTGTTTCCCGTTTTGCACCTTGTCCGGCGGTTTACCATCCACGATCTGCCAATCGCCCGCCTTTGAGATTTGCGTCGCTAAGAAAGGTTAAGTATTCGTTTAGAACGGCGCAACGTGCCAAGCGACGCAACACTACCCACATGGACAACCCCACCATGGGTGCGCCGAGGTTCTCTGAGACCTGTTTCACGTTACGTTCGGTATGGTTTGTAAATGGCAAGGTCGTATCAAAATGTATCCGTACCTCCGCAAGAATCTTTGCATTGTTGCAATGTGTAACCTGGAAGGTGTTTCAGTGATACGAGCGACATGCGGTGCTCGGCTCGGTACTCACAGCCTGCACGATGGCACGGGCGCGTTTGGCGGGATCCCCGGACTGCAGGGGAATGAAAGACTCATCAAAGTTGGTTGCAAGGCATACATCGGAAAACGGACCAAGAAGATGCCCGAACCCACGAAAACTGAAAATGGTTGGAAATCAAATTACGTTGACGTTGACATCGTAAGATGGGATTGTATTGCTGACCTCCATCACAGCCCAACTGCATCATCAATGCCGCGTCGGCTTTTTATCACAGCCCGTGTAGTATGAGAAGTGCGTCGCATCAGCTGAAAAAGGCAGTGGGGCGGGGATAGCGTATAAACGGTTCCGCACCTGGCGTGGCGATTCCGCCAGCAGCAAAGTTGACTACAGGGAGCCGCTTCAGGCGCGCCGTCTCTTTGAGCAAATGGAATGGCGCCTGTATATCCTTGGCGTATGCGTACAGCTCTTCCTCCGTCATTACGCTCGCCCTGCGGATTTCGCTTGTGACAGCACGCTGGTGACGCACCGCCTCTACAACGTTACCCGTACCCGCCTCCCCCTTGGTGCGGATGAAAGCCGCTCCCTCGGATATGCGTCGGAGGGCCTCGCCGAGGTTGCGCGCACCGCAGACGAAAGGCACCTTGAAGGCGTGTTTGTTGATGTGGTGCTCTTCGTCCGCGGGGGTCAGCACTTCCGACTCATCGATGTAATCAATCCCAATGCTTTGTAAAATCTAAAGACCCGGAGATAAAAAAAAAATTGTGAGTGGCTCTTGTGCATTACCCGAGGGGAGGGGAGGTGGTGTGTATAGTGCAGCGCAGTAAACTCGGTTTTACCTGAGCCTCGACGAAATGACCGATCCGTACTTTGGCCATGACGGGGATGGAAACCGCCTCGACGATCTCCTTGATCATGTGTGGGTCGCTCTGGAAATGGAAAAGCGGAGAAAAGAAAAGTCCCCGAGGGCATATGTTCTAGCAACACGATGCACGGCGACGAAGCCTCGCACTTGCCATACGCGCGACACCGCCTGTGGCACGAATATCTGCAGGCACACGCTCTAGTGCCATGACTGCGCACGCGCCGGCTTCTTCAGCTATCCGCGCCTAAGCGAAACAAGTGGCAAGGTGGACAGCCATTAATCACCCATCACACAGGAAGCTTGCAACTGGATGTTAGATATGCACACCTGTTCTGCATTGACGACGTCCATGATGACGCCACCCTACTCCCGGGCGTCAGCCTGGTAAAGGGGGGGGGGGGGTGGCAAGGGCACATTAAACCGCGAGACTTGCGCACCTTTAGCATCTGGGCTAGGCCAGACTTTACCTGCAGATCAAAGATTGCATGGAACGGATGTCACAGAATTCAATTTGCCAGCAAGGCGCCTATGTAAAACGGAAGAAGGCAGTGGAAGTGAAGGAAGCCACACACCCCAAATGTGCCCAAGTTGCTGTTTCCCGCATCCTTTACGCGTGTCGGCGCAACAACGGTTGATCCAACGGGGTTTCCTGCTCCCTGGACGATCTGTGGCGAGGTGCTCATCGCTAGCAAGTCGAAGGTGTTTGATTTTTGTAAAAAAAGAAAAAAAAATCCGTTAGGCCGGTTTTCTATCTATTCTTATCATTCGGTGTATTTTTATTTTTTCTCCCTTGGGGTGCGTGTGACCCCATTCTGTATTGGGTAATCGGACCGATCAGGCCGGTGGCGTACCCCTGGCTGCGATTTTCCTTCTGCGTTCGAGTTGGTGCTGTACGGCACATCCGCCGCGGCGCACCTTCGAAATGATAAAGGCAAAGCGTGGCAAGGGGAAAGTAACCGCGTGAGCAGTTCCAATGCTGTTTCACACATGAGGCTTGAGGCCTGAGGGGTTGTGTATCAAATATGAAAAGGTATTGATAACCTCTGAGTTCAAATTCTACTCTTTACAGGCTAGCTTCTAAAACCACCAGACTGATGGGCGCATCGGACCTGAAGAGGGACCTGACCGTCGCATGGGCTTTTAGATGCGCAATCTCCCAACGGAAACGGATATTAGAGCTGTCTTTTTTTTCTTTGTTGTATTGTTCCTCATTACGGTACTCCGCCACTTTACGATTTCCGATCCTGTACGTGTGCGTGTGTGCCGTAGTGCGGTGCCTCTACTACATTCTTCGTATCTTCTTTCCGGAGTATTTACACCGCATCAGTGCGTGGGGCCGCTGGCCAAGTGAGCTGTCATTTGGGTGAAGGTCTCTCAATTTGATCCTGGAGGGTCTGGAGGGGAACGACAGTATCCACTCCGCGCGCTATCTGCAACTGGCATGCTTCATCAGGCCAAATGAACTCAGGGAACAAGTCTAGTTGACATCTTTTATTTCTCACAGGAAATCGTGGTTGTGATATCATAAATAAATCATGCCGTCCGTTGGCACCACCGGTGGCGCAACATTGACGGCTGATAGTATGAGCGGTGGGAGATCACAGTAACCGAGTATGCCATCTTTGTTCCTTGCGCACACAGCACATGTCCCTCATATATACGGGTACACTCAGGATGACATGGGAGGTGCCAATTTCCGCATGACATAGAATTGGAATTGGAGTATCTCGCTTCTGCTACCGTGTCAGGGGTGTGAGATGGCACATGCCCAAATACGATCACTTGCGGTGGTGCCAAGTGATCACGTTTTCCGATCCAAACCTTCGATAGCATACCCCACCTCCGATGACAAGTTGGAAACCGGCCTGTAAGGATAAGCGGCCAAGGGTCCCTGCTGACACTAACGTTCTCGTAATGGCCGTCAGAACTCGTACCGATGCTTAGGCGGGCTCATAATAGGGGAATGTTTTGACTCTCTTTCGGGCGTGCAGCTTCCATGGGAAGCATTAATGTGCGCCGGTGGCACCTAATGACTGAGCCACGAGATGACTTGCCTGACCCGGGTGGCTACGGAATTGTTCATCACCAGAACAAGCTTCAGGGTCATTAAAGGGCTTAAAAAGGGGGCAGGTACGATGAAGGCTGGTGCATCATGGCAGCCTGTCGTGTTATGAATAGAGGCCAGGCCAGACAGAGAAATCCAACAGTAATCGGGCGCTGGAGGACTGGTGGGATGCATCATAGGGAAGGCGCAAGATGGTATGTTTGGATGGATGGTCTCGATTGTGTCAAAAGGGATAAATATAAATGTAATGGGCGGCCTTCTCATGTCAGAAACCATGACGGGCTAGCCAGTCCAAGACAGTTTGTTTCCGTCTAAGGCCGCTAAGGACGAGATGGTTTGATCCAGTGATGCGCACTTTTATGAGAGTTGACTTTGGTGATTCAGGGTCGGAAAGGTCGCGAAGTAGATCATCAGCTAGTGCCTTTTTGATGATGCGGATGAGAGGCGACCGGTGTAGTGACGAGTCGGATCACCGACCTTTATGTTTCCTTCCACATTACGAACCGAGATGAGATATCGAGTGCCGCCGTTTCGAATGTCTGAATAAACGGGGAGGGTGCCACGGGAATTTCGGGGAACGATATACGTAGGGCGGTGCGAAGGCGGGGCAAGACCTGATGCGGCGTTGGATGCGAAGAGACGAGAATGGATTGAAAGCCGGTTTGTGTTTGTGATTCTCAAGACAGAAAAGGGGATGGGTGGAGGAGGGAGTCTCATGATGTGATGCAGGAACTTGAGCAGGGGTGCGGAAAGGATCCGAAGAGGGAATGGAAGGAGGGGAAGGAGGAGGGGCTGTTGGAGCGTCGTGTACAGGAAGAGGATATAATAACCAATACTGTACGTCTACGAGGGGTAATGGCGCAGTCACGAATCTGAAAATAGATGATGATCTGAATGAAAATAAATTAAAATTAAAAAATTGTGTTTCGTTTCGAGGTGAGCCCTGTGGGTAGTTTAGTATAGTGTGTCAGTTTCACTTTAGCTCTTGTCGCTCGTATGCCATCCATCCCCTTCCATCGACACCCCATCGCCAGATTTCACACCGCCCCTCCGTTTCCCTACCATCCATATATCATAATAATCGCCGATTATGCCGCCCTTCTTATACCCCTCTCCCTTCCCAATTGTCTTCGCTCCCCTCCTCTTCTTTGCGTTTCCCTCTCCCTATGATGCACCACACCCCACACCCTCTCTCCTTCCCTCTCCTCGACCAATGGGCCCCTTCCTGGCCCAACGTCCCCACCTTCACCAAACCCAAGCCGGATCCTTCGTGGTTCGCCTACCCATATCCATCCAATCCTCAATCATCACCCCGCAGGCGGCCCTATCCCCAACTCGAACACACTGCGGCTAGCCCATCCTCATTCAAACCCACGTACACTCATTCTTCCCGTACGAGGACGCACCCGATACGCACTCATGTGCCTCCCGCTCTTTCTGCGCTACCCGCGCTTCCCATTTCTTTACCGATGCCGGCGCTGGAACGTGAGTCTTGCCTTTTACGATTTGGGTCCTGTCCTCAATTGACTCGGGGGAACCTCTCAGCACCGACACTCTCCCCCTCGGATCCTGGATCCCCGATGTCAACGGCTGCGCCACTCACACCTGCGCCGGAGTTTCTCCATGTGGTGTGCAATGCGCCATTATTGGCACCCAAGCCCCTTCCCTATCGTCCTCCCGCGTTTCTTGACAGTTTTGAACTTCCCGACCCGGACGAAGATCTCTCACACCCACCGTACACACGATCGAGCTCGAAGCGAAAGCGGGCACGAGATGGACAGGATGACCTCGTTACCACCTCTCCCACTTCTAAGCGACGTGCCACCGAGACCGTGTTCCGAGGCCTAAACGGTCTCAGATCCCAGCGGCGGTTTTCAAAGTGAATTGACCCGTGGGCCGTGGAACCCTCCTCCCCCCCTTTTTTTTTCTTTCTTCTTTTGTAGTAGTACATTTACATTACATTCACACCACATTGAATTTTTGTTCATTCATCGTAAGTAGCCCGTCTATTCCGCAGCCCCCACGCGAGCGCTCACCTTCCGCTGGTTTCCAGATAACACACCCATTGCACATACATACAGCATACATACATAACATGATTTCGGCACATGCATTCGTTTATTAATAGAATCGCAATGACACGCTTCTCACCGGCAAGGGCATGAATTGCTGGCCATCATATCCGGCCGACGTCCCGTCCGGTGACGTCCCTCCACTGATATATTGAGCGCCTTGGAGCAGGGTCCTTTTGTCTGGGCCTTCTTGTCCTCGTGAGCTTCGCTTTCTCTGGAACGTGCGAAGTGACTCGTTCGATGTGGATGTCAATGGGCCTCTCCCTCCTCTCCTGCATGTGCCCTTGATTGGTGAATACTGATGCGGACGCCACGGGCGGTCAGAGAAGTCGGATTCTCGTATCAATAACGAAAATATCCGTGCCCGTCGCCCGCTGGCATGAATGGACGTGGCCAACCTGGTTTCACATGGGCGTCTCTGATCGATCTTACGCTTCTGCTTTGTCGGCTACCACCCTTGTGATTAAGGGACCTGAGTCGATGGCTTCACAACAAAAGCACAAGTGCCATATCCATCTCCGGGAAAATCTGTGAGTATGCTTGGCGGCTCGTGGTAGGGTGCTTCCACATCCAGAAGCACGATATGGAACACCGAATTCAATGTGATACCTTGGCACGAGTCACACAACCCTCGGGTCGCCACTGCAACAATATGACTACCATTGTCAGAGTATTGTATTGCGGTGAGTCAGGGCTGGGCAGTTTTTCATCTAGGTGCGTTGTTTTCGAATTGCATATACCTGCCCAGGCTAACTGCATTAGGTTTTGATTTTTGTTCCGCCCAGATTTAAATTTTCGGTTGCGATATCCAATCCAGGCGAATCATGGGCGCCACTTGTCCCGTATGTATGATACTGATCAATTTCGATGGCTACAACTGTATGTAGTTGACAATTTCCAGCTTCTGATGATCACTATCCACCATCACCCGCACCACTTACAACTTGTCAGCCGCATCCCGTCATCAACAATTTCCGCTCATTTACTCAAGCATAATCATATATCTTGCCGCACTCGCCGGGTTCTACCATCACACATCCACCTCCGAGGAGTTCCACTCGGAGCTCGTCGATGACTTCCAGCATTGAACATATCCCCGCGCTCCGCACACACGTGCAACCTGTCCCCGAGCCCTTCTATACCCCGAACGGAGCTCTAGCGAGCACATGCATCGGCGTATATATCTTGAGCCCGGACCCATCTGCCACCTTGCTTTCCGAACACTCCCAGGGACCTCATCATCACACCCGAACGGAGAGAAGAGGTCGGAAGTTGGACTACGGAATGTCGGAGCGCCAGCTCGGTGACCGCAGGCCGCCACCCGCATCATGATCTCTCACGCCCAAATTTGATGCGCCCGCAGAGGTTTTGTCCGTGGCCCACCGAGACCGCGCTCATCATGTCGTACCTCACGTGGTGCGGAGGACGCGGACCCCGTACGAGGTCGAGTCCGCGGTCGCGGGGCTGCCGGTACCTGCGTGCGGAGGAAGATCCGGCTCCGGTCATTCATGGTGCCGCGGTGGGCAGCACGGTCCTTGACATTGAGAGCATATGCCACTTGGATTGTCGAGGGCTCGTGCGCTCTGCGCAGGTCGTCAATAAGTGATGCGCCGACTCTGCAAGCGCGAGTCCTGGGGAAGCGTTGGAAGTGCTCAGATGTGTCCAACGTGCTCTTTTTTCCTCCTTCCCTCTCCCTCTCCCGTCTCCTCCCACTTTTCTCTTCTCATGGACGGAAACATACGTATATCTGCCTTGGAGTTGGGGTTTGGGGAGGAGATCGATCCTGGATTCTTTCTCCAGCCCCAGCCCGTATCTCCCCCAAAGCGAGGGATATCATGCTGTAATGATGAAGAAGAAGACTGCCGATCGACCACCAAAACCGGCCATCGCGTTCTTCGCCACACGCACGCCTTCCTCCGGAAGTTTTTTTTGTCATCTCATCTGAATCCGCAGGCGCGCGCGAGAATCCGAAGCTCACCTACTCCTTTGCAAGGTGCAGATGCACAAATCGACCGCCGCCCGGCGTGGCCGGAAGTTCTGGCAACGTGGTGGACGAATATAATACCATGTCGGTGTGGGCCTCGCCTCGTGCTCTTCAGGCTTCCATTCATATTTTAGTTTGTGGTCTTCGGACCTTCCCTCTCCCCGCTAGTACTTGCCGTTGGCGCCCCAAACATCAAGCCTTACTCGAATATGGCACGTTGCCTGCGCTCCTTCTGCCATTGCAGAAAGCGCGGCGCTTCCACAGGGCTCCGTCGGGGACCGATACCCCCTCCCCCTTAAGGGGGCCTAACGACCTTATGCCCGCCGATTGCGGCGTTCTCTACCATGAGTACAAGGGGCGACGTGAGGGGGGTGCTTATGGCTTTCTCTCACCCACCGTCCCTTTGAGGGCCGGGCCCCTTGTGATTTCCCCACCGACACTGTAAGGTTGGTGCCGTCACTAGCCGTCACTGTCGTAGGCCTAACGGGTGTGATACCTTGGAGCGCTCAGCGTTCAGGCGCCACAGTACTTCACCCATCGTCTGTCAGTCTCTAATACCCTTTACCAGCTACGGCTGTGAGGTCTGACAGGGTTTTCTGTCTTCCTTTCCGATCTTCGACCTCCGAGTCCTTTGTAGGTATGGACCGTCAAGGCGATGAGTCGCCACCTGTGCGAGTAGGCAGCGTCAACAACATTGAACCAGACACAAATTCCAGGTTGGTTTCCATGTTCGGCATTGCTTCTACATAGCATAGGGAGTTGGAAAGCACTCAGCGCATTTCTGACATGTGTGAATCAATCTATTCATGGTTCGACGTAAGGTCACTGCACAGCGATGAAACATAAAACATGAATGATACATGAAGCCTCAATGTGACGGCGTTGCTCAAGAAATCCAAGAAAGGGTTTGTTGGTGCAGGTCAAGGATGCGCCTTACTCACTTGACACACAATCAGTGGACGATCGTCGGCTACGCTCAATCTGCCTCCCAAGTAGGGAACAGGCATATGATATGGTTGCCATGATGATAACCCAGAGATAACCCCAGAGGATTTTACTTCTCGCCAGCGACGAAAAGAGTATGCTACAGGAATTCATGTGTCAGCTATCGATCCTTTATACATTATAAAACCATTATCCTTGGTTGTCGCCATACCTTACGAAAGCAGGGCAGAACGAACGCGTCAAGCACATAGCGAACAGGACAAGTCCGTTTGTTGCTCCAAGAGAGTCCGGGGTTGGTGCGTTCTCCTTGACCAATAATATGCTAAGCCTGGAACCACCGTATTTCAGCTTCTCTACAAATAACGCAAGTATGCACCGACGCACGGAAATGTGAGGCATGCCAGCCTCGACAACGCTAAGAGAGCCGTGATACCGCACCAAACCAGTGCCTGTGCACGGTCGTCTGCGTCTGTCAGGTGTAGTGCCCTCTCCGTCGTCTGATCCATTATCGGAAGACCGGTTCGAGCCATGATATTAAGAAGTGGCAGCACGAGAAAGCAATACGGCCAAAGGCCAAAACATCTGTTGTACAAGCGTACATGGTCGCAGCGCACGAGAAGGACGGGTGTAAGGAACAGTTGGATGACAATAGAGACAAAGCCTGCGATAGCGAGGCAATAACCGATCTGCGCGGTCTGTCACCAGTAAATTAGCGAATGCCCAATGAAGTACGGCATGAACATACAGAGAGTCCGAGACCGCCCGATTCCAATGGGGAGTAGCAGAAAAGAACAAAGAGTACGTCAAAGGCAGTATATGTGAAACTAAGTCCGGCCCCAGAGAAGCTAAGGGCGCGTATGATGGGCACTGAGACAAGCATTCTGAATGTGTATGGCCCCGATTTTCGTTCCTGGTGTTCATCCGTTATTGATTTGGGAATGGGAAGTCCACGGCGTTTACTGGGCAAAGTCTAAGGTAATGAGTGAGCACGTGGGTGGGAATGGAGTTGTGTGGGAGAGCCGACCTCCTCAAGGAAGACATAGCCAAAGACAGCGCCAATTAGAGAAATGACGGCTGCTATGCAACCGGGAAGGAAATAAGGATAGGCGCGGAAAATGTTGTGACTGAATAACTTAGGGAATGTGTTGGCAGGATTTGAGAATGTTCCACCTATAAGAGGACTATCGAGCTGGATGGTCAATAAAATCGAGGCAATCAGAGACACGTATTACCCTATGACAGAACCGACTGGCCAGGCAAGAGCGAAGATAGGTAACGCGATGGCCTGGTTCGTGGAGTCCGTGATTTCACCCAATACCGAATAGATCACGGCCGTGTTTCCTGAGAAGAAACCACCTGGAGTGATGGAGGTAAGACAAGGTATCGATTGATGTCGACCCGAAGTGACCGACCGATGCAACGAACGAGTAGAATTCCAGGAAGTGACCGCTGTAAGCCAAAAAGTAATGTCGCCAAACTGACTCCGATAATACCGATGAAAATGACAGGTCGACGACCGATTACGTCTTGAGATAAACATAAATGACGTAAGAGATAAAGAAAACAAATAGACAACAAAAAATGATCGCACCGGAGAGCCGAGCCCACTGATAGATCGAGAAAAGGGAAGAGACGGAGAATGCGCTCTCGGCCAAGCCACTGTAGAACCCGACACGAAGAGGATCGTCCGTGAGGTGAAGGTGAGCCATCATCTCATTGATGTAGGGAAAGATTTGGGTAAAGGCGATGGGGTCGACGAGACGAATGACGCATAAACAGATCAACTGCGCCTTTGGGAGCGGATTGGACACCGACTGGATCTTAGACGGGAGGGAGAGCGCCTGAGACTCTGAAGTGTCGTCGGGAACAGCGTGTGCCAGAAGGGGAGAGGATTCATCTTCAATCGTGCGCTGATCGTTATGGACGGCGGGGCGAGAGGAAAGGTAGAGCTGGCCACGCTGTGCCATAAGCTCGAGTCGAGTGGAAGGAAAACGACGAGCTGGGAGAAAGGAAGGGATTCCATCTAGCGAAGGGTGTTATATATTGTTGACAATTTTAAGGTTGACCAGTTTTACGTCGCACATGTATCGTCTTTGCGTTCGCGGTCCCTTCGAATCCCGACGACCCGACGACGTACCTCATGTCCTCATGTCCTCGTGCCGTGCCCAAGAGAAGCGAGCCGCCACCCGCGCCCGCGAACGACTCGTCACATGATCGTGTGACTTTATTTCCCATCTCATATTCTATCCCCTTGCAGGCTCCCCGCCTCGCCTGCCCGCCTCGCCTTGCCCTTGCCCTCACTCACTCACATTTCCCTGCCCCTTGCCCTTGCATATAGCCTCCTTCAGCTTTTACGTCCGCGCTACGCTCGTTATCATGCCGTCAAACACAGACAATATCACTCTCGTCGCCCCACGTCCCGTTAGGTTATCCAACTTTTCTATTCATCTCTCCTCTCCCCACCGTCAACATCCTCGTCGCATCGCCTCCACTCCCGCCGATTCAGTCGACAGATTGTTCTCCGCTGACTCTCCTTTGGACGACGATCCCCTCGTTCACTTGGACCCTGACTCAAAATCCCCGAAAGCATCTCCTCGTGCATCGCCAAGGTAGATAAATGCATATCCATCCTCCCGTCTTACGCCTTCCCAACCCGGCCCCGCGCCCCTTTGTCTCCCTCGCTAACGTATTTTCTTATCAGGTCTAGCTTGCCCTCGGAAGCGCTCGAGGAATTTCTCTCCATCCTCAGGCCGTCCCTCTTCCCTCCGCGCTCCCCCATCCTCCGCCCACTTAGATACCCAGTTTCGTCCCTCCACGATCGCACTCTTACCTTACCGTCCAAGCCTCTGAGCGGGATCGACAACCTCTCTGTACTCCCGCGGGACGATTCTCGCACTCCCGTGAAACAGTCAGGTGCTTCCTTGAACTCCCGCGCCCCCCAACTTTGCGAGAATGAAGAGAATGACGTGAGACCAGAAACACCCACACGATTTTTCAGTTCCGGTCCGTTAGGTACGCCGTTTGTGTCTCCACCTTCCGCATTCTTTCCGCCCTTGGCGCCCATAAGTCGTTATCGCTGATATTCATGTCCTGACTTGTCGATAGCTTCCCCCATCTCCCGCATACACACTCGCAATCCCTTTCAACGTCACGCTTCTTACGAGACTTCACTTGTCCCAGCTCCTTATCTCCCGCAGGATCGGGCCCTTTCTCCAGCCTCAGTTGCCCTGCCATCCCCTACCCCGAGCGAGCTCGAGTCACCTTCGGCGATCTGACTGGTAAATCGATTTGTTTTCTTTTCCTCTAGTGCTCGCACTTTCGCGATGCTCCGATGCATCTTGGGGCACGTTGCATTTTGTCTCTACGTTTTATTACTGTACACCTCGACTATTCCCAGACATACACCGTTGGATGTTTTATCCCCATTGTGTAACTCTATTATTGTCAGTCAGAACCTCCCCCAGCCCGCTTTATCGTCTAATCCGAGAAGAACATATCCCACTAGTACTTATTTTACCTATGATATTAGGATCTCTTTTGCCAAGTATATTCGCTCCTTTTTTTGTATGAACTCCCTGTATTTATTTATCGAGGTTCTAGAAGAAAAAGAAAAAACAAACGTTATCAGTCGTACCTTATCTTCCTGGTCACGTGAATTATCTTGTCGCGGCGGCCGCGGCATCACTGGGCCTGCCTATCGCACTCCGAGACTTCAATCTATCCCCGCGCTCACCCCTACGGTGGTCATACTTGACTCATCGATAAAGCGTCCGAGATCTACTCTTTGACTTCTTTACGACATTCCCTTCATTTCTACCAGTTGCCGTATACACGGATCCCATATTCCACTCTTCATAGAAGCGCAAATAAAGGGGCGGTGACTGTCGGCTTCCAATCTGCTGCTCCGCGCACTGCGCTCACCATCTGGGTCTGGCGTACTCCTCGGTAGCGAACAGCGTAAAGTCTCGTACTCCTTTCGTTCTTTCTCGCAAAGCGGCAACTTTGAATGTCATCTCGTCGTCGGGTCATCTCACGGAACTTCCATGCTTTGAGAACCAGCGCAACAGGGGGACGGGGGGGCGCGATCAGCACCGCCATCGTCACGAGAGAACGATCGTCGTCACCATCACATCCACATATTTGCGCATCCCGCCTCCACTGTATCACCGGTCCCTGTGCCGTATCTCGTCCCTTTTTCTATTCTGCTCGGGAACTGTAGCAGTCCCCCCCCCCATGACACAAACGCAACACACCATAACACATCATAGCCTATCAGCGGATGCAACTTGTGGGGGGAATCGCAGGTGGCCCTATTGGGGTAAACGATCCGGAAAGTGAGGTTCTTTGCAAGGGGCGAATTGTGTTTTGGGGGTTGAGAAGATGCGGTCGTTCTCCGCCGTTCATCGGTCACTGAAAGGTAAACGCGTAAACGCGTACTTAGATCTCTTGTGTTATGCCAGCCGCGACATCCGTTTCCGTCGGGCTATGCATGAAATGCGAAGTTTGGGTCTCCTGTGTGGCCCTCGGACCGTCTGAGACCTGTCGACTAAAGTGGCTGGCAGTTCTCTGCCATTGGGATCACGACGCACCCTTCCACCCACCCTCGTCGATACGAGACCGACGTCCCAGTTTCACAGATGTGGATGTGGTGTGTTCTCAGCCTTACACCTCAATCAACACCTCGGACATTGGCCGCGATTGGTTTTCCGGGCGCTTACGAGAACTTCACATATGCCTGATCGAAGGTGCTGATAGCTTTTTGTTTTCCCAATGGGCACGATATCCCATGACTCTCCGCAGTACCCTTCGAACTCTCTAACCAGAGTACCACAAGGTTGGTGAAACAAAAGATTCTTCAACAGACTGCCACGTCATTGGTCAGTGGTATGGTACTCAAAAAAGGTGCTCTTATGCGCTGGATTTATTGTATACGATTGCGGAAAATGCGGGACATGGATCTAAAAGGAGTACCGCTCTGTGTGTGGTCATTGTGGAATGATGTGGTAAATGCCACCGATCATTCACAGCTTTGCCAATCCTGACGGTGAAGGGACGGGATCGGGGAGCTCGTAGAGTGCGTCTAGCGCCACTTTGTATTTGGTATATGCGTCCCGTCTGCCAGGGGTTGGGAATGCGAGCATGAGGCGTGAGCGTCGGACAAAACGAACGTTTGGCGCACCTCCGGAGTTTCAGGGTCGGCGTCAACGTGTTATCAGCTATACTAAACGGGTCAAGGCTCAGGTGTATACGTTTGAGTTGTTCGAATCTTGAATAACACAAACGCCATCAGTCAAACCAGAACCAAAACCCAGGAAAATGACCCACCCTTTAAGACTTTTTCCAGCTCCTTGATTAAGTTCCTGCAGAAGACCGTCTACGATTCGTGGATCCCTACAGATATCCTCCAACGCCCGCGTATCGGCTGCGTCGACCCCATGCCCGAGAATACGCGAAGCGAAAGCAGCGAATTGCACAGGATCCGGAACGATTACCCCGATAAGGTATGACTTCAAACCATCTCCGTGGACGAAAACTTGCATGACGGTATGATTGCGGGAGTATACGTCCTCGATCTTCTCCAAAGCGACATACTCGCCCTGCGCAAGCTTCATGATATTCTATTTAGAAGCTGAGTAAATATGTGTGACTGATAGCGGTGTGTACTATGCGCACCTTCACGCGATCAATAATCCTAAATCGCCCATGATCGTCGATTTCTCCGATATCGCCAGTATGTAGCCAGCCCTCAGAATCTATAGTCTCTTTGGTGTTTTTTTCGTCTACCTCGTCTCGTCAGGGACACTCGACAGACTATTACGAGCTCTCAGCTGACCTTTGTAGTACTGGGTGAAAACGGACGGGCCCCGACAGCATATTTCACCTCGAGGGAACGGTTTATCTGACGAAGTATAATTCATAGCCGGGACATCGACTAGTTTCACTTCCACAGCAGGTTGGGGAGGACCAACGGTTCCGCTCGATGTGGGGTCTCCCGAAAGACCTCTTGCACTGAGGGCACTATTCTCCGTCATGCCATACCTATCACAAATCGATTTTGGGATAAATCACATGACCCGAGTGAGGTGACTTACTCACCCTGAGGCAGGAAATTGGTCAGATACAGGCCAAGAAAATAATGAATAGCTCACCTTCTACTATATCACAAGCAAGAGCTATCTTGAGGAAGTCGAGAACTTCGGCGCTGATTGCAGCAGATCCGCAGATAACTAGCTTCACGTTGCCTCCCAAAACGGTTTGGATCTATGCCACAACAGTCGTACATGATCACACAGATGTTGGACACCACCATACCTTCCTGAATACTAATCTATCCCATAAAGGGTGTGTGGTTACCCCTGTTGCATGTAAATTTTCGAGCTTTGTCTGCACGGCACGCCGGAATATGGCGCCTTTCAAGCCAGGGACATTCCCAGCGACCATGGCAGCCTGATATATGCGATTCAAAACTCGTGGCACGGAGGGGAAGTAATTGGGCTTGAGGATTTGTGCATCCTCAAGTAGTCGAAGAGGATCGCCCGTGAAAAAGCCGATAGCACCTCCAAGGGCAATGACAGCCATCTGATTAACTCGCTACGACCGACGCCTAAGAAAGATAAGCGCGGACGATAAATTGCCAACAAACCTCGTAGATATGTGCCAGCGGGAGGTAGGACAACAATGTGACGCGTTCCTCAGGGTCAATGGCAAATCCGTAGAGATTTGATTGAGCCGCCATAGCCAAGTTACCATGGGTGAGCAAAACACCTGAACAAAGTGGGTGAATCGAAGGATGTGATTGACGAAATTTGTTACCTTTTGGTACACTAGTAGTTCCCTGGTCAAAGAGATCAACTTCAGTTGGACTAAACACGGCACCTGTTGAACGAAACTTACCGAAGTGTAACAAATAGTGGCAAGATCACTGGGTGAAGGTTTGATGATATCGCGGCAGTACTTCTTCCCGAGCTCTTCCACTGGAGGAGCGTTAGTACCTAAAATCAAGCCCACAAGACCACGTATGGCCTACATTCGCTTAGTTCTCGAAGTTTGATACCCTGGGTCTGAGACCATGCCGCTGCAAATTGTTTGGTTTCGGGTTCTAGTTCATCCATGACCACAATGAGCTTTAGGTGAGGGTGACGCGGCGCTGCCTTGAGTAGTGTAGCCAAATGGTCAGAGGTTGTGAAGATAAGGGTAAGGTGAGCATGGTCGATGCTGAATGACCGTCAGATCGTACATAATTTGACCGTGACTATAGATCTTACATGTATTCTGAGAGGTATCAAAGTTAGTTCCGGGAGAATCCAGCCTTTGTGTCTCACGAACGCACCGACAGCTTCATCTCCAAGGGTGTCATAAAGGGTGACCCCAACCTTCCCATACGCATTTAACCCCAGTTCAACGAGCACACATTCTGGTTAAAATTTGACATTGAGAGGCACTGAGCCAGACCAGGAGTGAGAGGCTTACCAGGTCTGTTTGGACTCCAGATACCCACCGTGGGGTATTCCCCACCACCCACTGTTCTATTCTCAAAGAGATGATGAATAGCACTGCCTATGTGGCGTCTCCTCTCATCCGCCTGTGCGTATGTTTGCCAGACGTAGTGTCGCGCATACGTCAAAGGATTCTTAGAAATGACCGGACGGTGTCCCAAGAGCGTGTTATCCTTGGAAAGCGAACAACCGGCATCGAAGATCTCAATAAGGGTGGTGAGAGAACCGGGAGTATCAAAGTCCACATAGCCAAAAGTTGCTTTAATGAATTCGGAATGTTAAAATACAATGGGAAGCATGAATCTGGGGAATCAACACACCGTTCCGATAGTGAGCTGGCAAAAAATGAATTTTCGCGATGGTTTATTAGCCAAGACCAGACTCGTCAAAACAGGAAACAGTCACGCACCGGTCTGGCCAGGCCGCTTGGTTCCAGGCACTTCAAAGGCCTGTCTCTTGTAGTCGACGTTGTCGGGTACGGGGATTGCCCTGTGACTTGCCATCGCAATATAGATGAAAGAGCTTTTCAAAGCAGGCTAACGAGCCTTCATATAATAAGCAAACTTCCTTTCGGTTTCGGCTAAAGTGAACCCGTCTTAATCACGTGTCTCTCCACATTTTTTTAAAAATAAATTGTGTGACTCGAGTGGATCGATCATTCATTTCTCCCACACATAAAAATATTCGACGTCCTCGACCATAAATAGAAACTAGTTCCGGATTCATACAACAACCGTAAACACACTATGGAGCATTCAGAACGATCTACCATACTACGCGTGAGACATATCATCCAGAGGTAAGCGAATGCTCCAAAAACTCACCTTCATGAATTCCTCGTAATTTATCGTAACCCATCCATCGCGGTCCGTGTCAGCACTATATTTCAGATCAGTACTCTCCGTGCAAACGAAATCCAAACACGAGTACCGTTGGAAGGATTCTGTCAACGTCTTCACCGCTACGCAAGCCCTTACGAAGCGATCGAACGTGATCCCTGGTGGAGGGCCATACCCTGTGGACGGTCCGCTTGCTTTATTGGTAAAAACATTGCCATCGGATCAAAACTGACGGGTGGATTCTACATAGGGCTTACCGTATTTCTGCTCGATAAGTGTGAGGAGGCTTGGTGCGAGTCGGTAGCCAAAACTCCGCAGAGCCTCGGCTAGCTCGTGTCCGTCAATTGTACCGGATCGATCCTTATCAAAGTGCCGGAAAACGCCCTGCCACTCGCTAATGTACTTCCAGAGACCCGCGAATTCTTGTGATATTGGCTCGTTAATTGGGGAGGCATTGACTTGGATCTAGGAACCACACACCTTGAAATCCTATACTTCCATTTCGATCCGTGTCCTAGATAGAGAGATACTTAGCGTGGTCGTCGTCATGACAGTGACGACTTACGAATATATTCATCAGCATCTTCACGGTATCAAGGTCGAATCCTAAAGTAACGTGGCTGTGTAAGCATGGGAATGTGGCATTTTGACATAATCAGAGCCTGCTCTGAAGAGACAGGTTCATGTTCTCCTCCGTAGCTTGATCTCAGGACAATCAGAGTTTGGATACTCACTCGACCAGTTTCCTGCGATATACCAAGATCCATCAGCCCGCATTCAAAGAGGACATGGGGAAACGACATTAACCATTTACCAACGCAGCTTGAAGCTCAGCCACGGAGATCGAGCCAGACCTATCTGTATCAACCGCAGTGAACCATTGCCAAAGCTGTGGGTCTGCATTGTGGGGGGGAGTCGAATAGGTATGGCCGATTTGGTTAGGATAATGAGCTTGATAGGCTCGAGAGGATGAAGAGCTGCGGGAGACGCCAGCAGCGTAGTTGGGAGCGTACATCAAAAGAGGACGAGAGTGGAAGAAGACTGGGGCAGGGCAGAGGATGCCTGACTCGGGGGAGTCAGCCAGCGCAATAAGGCCTCTAAATTTAGACACACCGTGACTGCGACTACTAGTATTATTACTCGACCATTACAGTAAAGTACTGCCTCCCTCAGATAACGTACAGTACCTCTTGCTTTGTTCTTCTCGAGGGCCAATGACCAATCCTATGCGGCTTTTCCGATTCGAATCATCTTGGATCACTTTACATGCGTGGTTACCTCAGGCTCGTCACCAGTGCCACCCTTCCCTTAATCAAGACAGAGGGCACGTGTCGGTCACGCCGGGTGCTAAAGCACAACCGACCGGCGTGACTTGGCGCCCCGCCATACACTGGCAGGACTCGTACACGGTGCGCTCGGGCTCTGGCAAGCAAGTGTGAGGGAAACGTGTCTCAGGCTGGTTCTACCTCCACAACATTCATGCTCGACCGCTGACGCTCTACATCGGAAAAGGTTTCCACCTCTCTCTCTGTCTTGACGCTTCAAACTTTAGGGTGCACCTTGCCATGTCCAGTCCCCATCTCAAGGCGGTCTTATTTGATGTGCGCCTTCCTTTCTATCGCGCCACCGGCATGTATGTTCAATGATTCTTTCTCCAAGATTGGCGGGGTTGTTGTACAAAGTCCACTCTTGGCAATCCGTGACTACGAAATCGAGCATGGCCTCCCCGATAACTACATCAACTGCTTGATGTGAGCTCTCCGACGGGAAATTCGGCGCCCGAGTGCTCATGAAGGGTCACATATCCATTGCGCAGCACCAGAAGGGGCTCACAAGGAGCATGGCAGAAGTTCGAGCGGGGAGAAATTTACCTGTTCCCCTTCTATGAACAGTTCAGCCAAGAGCTGTCTGACGTGCATAACGGCAATAAATGGTACGTTGAGTACTGTGAGAGGAAGGATATAGGTAAGCCATGGAGTCATTCTCCACAAACGTCAGTACAAATTTAATCGGGTATCAGCATGTGCCGAGCTTCCGCAGAAGTTGTCCATCGACGGCCGGGAAGTGAGCTCTGTCCAACATTTAATGCACAGATTCTCACGAACATGGCAGCTTTTCGGACGCATGATGAGAACGGGTCAGAAGGTGGACAAATATTTCTATGAAGCCATCTTGCGAATCAGAGGTTCGATGGCCTCTTGACGCTCTTCCCTTTCGATTTATCGGCGTTTCCGACGTTTTCTTAGCGGCTGAGCGTTGGCGCGTCATCGCTCTCACGAATAACTACTCGAAAATTGATGCAACATTCCTCGGCATCGATGACCGACACTTGACACGATACCCCGGTGTAACTCTAGAGTCCGAACTCAGGTTTCTTGGATGGGAAAGTGGCGCTGTTCCGCCACCTATTCGCGGACTATTTGACGATTTCGTGGACTCGAGCGAAGTTGGGATGAGGTGGGGCGACTCACTAATTGACAGCTAGTCCTGATGGGCCCGAGAAAGGCACGCTAATCTCCGCTCCGTCCCTTTAGGAAGCCCGAGCATCGGTTCTACCTGCTTGCCTGCGAAAGGAATCATATCCGACCGCAGGACGCTGTCTTTTTAGATGACCTGGGTTTGTAAGTCAGCACCTCTTTCCTTTGTTGAAGATCTGTTATTGCAATCGCATCTTGCCGTGGTTGACGGAGTATGACTGTGTGACATCTCACAGGAATCTCAAAACTGCCCAGGAGCTTGGAATGGAAACTATACGTCAGAATCTTGCTTTTTTCCGTCTGAACAATCCAATGTCTGATTCATAACATTCGTTGATAGATGTGCCGATAGGCGGCGCAGTGTCCGCCCTCAGAATATTAGGGGACAAATTGGGCATAAACCTGACGCAAGACTTGGAATCCGAAGCAGATGTGCCATCAAAACTTTGAACCACTCCGCCATAGTGGACTCTCCTCCGTCTACGCCCGCGGAGTACATGTCGAATTTGGAAAAGGTGTTAATTAATCCATCTAATAAACGTTCCTATGTTCTATGTTCTCAAGGAAGCAGCAAATTAAAACGGCTTGTCCGAGGCAGGAGTCTTGTCCTCATAATAGTTGCTGAGCTGTGGCAGAGAACACGATCGGAGGGAGAACTAAACGCGGGGCAAGGCGAGGGACGCACCACAGGTATGTTGAGGAGCAAGGTGTTTTTCACCTTTGGCGTCACAGAAAGAAGCTGGCAAAAATGGGGGCATCTCATTCAGAAAGAACGGTGCATGAGAACCGGGGGGGAGGGACGCACGAAAACAAGGGCGGTGCCCGCTCCTACGCCCCAAACGCCGAGGCTTCCTGACCATCGTTTTGCTGTCTGTGAAATTGTGAACAGGTGGCAGGGTACGGAGAAGTGGAAGGATGTACATCGAGGGTGAAGCTTCCCAGTCTGCGAGTTACGGGAGTCGGATAGTAGGCGAGACGGGACATGGTGCGAAGTCAAGTTGTCGTCCGGTTGCGGTCGAGTTTGTGAGCGAGAGCGAGAAAAGAAAGGTCGTGAGAGCCGCGGCCGGCCGAATCCGGGAGGCGGAGGATGTCCGTGAGCAATTTCGGAAGTCGGACACAACACGGGAACTGGAACTGGACCGTGGAACACCTCCCTTCCTCTCTGCCTTTGTCGTCTTCGGCACCTTCATTCATTCCTCCTTATTTTAAATCACGACCCTTTGTTTAGTTTCTTTTTTCTTTTTGTGCGTTCTTTCATTAGGCTTCGCCTACTATTCATACGCCTCGTCTAACTAATTTGAACCAGGTCCATGGCGAATCCTCGGCAACGTCGCAAAGCTCGCTCCACTCACAAACCGGTACATCATTCGAGGCAAGCGAAGAAGCTCCTCAAGAAGCAGCCTCGTGCGTTAGGCTTTCTGTGGAGATGTCCGCACTACCGACGTTCATTATGATTTTTGATATTCATCAAGCCATTCGAGGTCCAAAGATGTTACAGGAAGTATGGGACAACCATAAAACGGTCCGACAAAAGTACGTATACACACTCCGTGACGGGGAATGATTGTTAATTGACGGGGCAACTCGCCACGGTTCTTTTTGCTAGTTACGCAGCTCTCGGTTTGGCCATTTCGCTGAACCCCAACGCATCTGGGGGCTCGGAACGCGCCGCTTCTGTCACAGAAGCTCGAACGGTAGCAAATGAGGCTCCCTCCATTGATGGGTCGGACCCAACGGTGTCGATGAGCGGCGGGAGCGATCGCGACCTTCCAAAAGGATTAGGTCGCATTGTGAAAGACGAAGCTGGGCAGGTTATCGCCGTCGAGACAAATGACGATGTCGATCCGCCTCCACCTGACCATCGGCTAGATCTCGTCGAGGTGGCGGCGGCGGCGGCGGCGGCGATCCGTACACAAGAGTGCCAAAGGTGGACATCGTTTGGTCCAACATCTGGCGCTGGAAAGCCAAATACTGATCTAATTCTATGTGAGTGTGGAAACACTGATGGCTTCTGGAGATAACCGTTTTGACCTGAGTTTACATGGAATCATTTTCGTCGCCGTCTCGATCGGATTGTTTTTGGAAGCGCAAGCTGACACCTTTCATGCACCCGTTCCGAGGTTCTCCTCCAATGGTAATTTGGCATTCCTGCAGAAATTGATATCGAAACATGGCCGCGACGTGGCAGCTATGATGCGAGATCGTAGGTTGAATCCTGACCAGCGGACGGAGGGGGAGATACGCCGGGCCATCAGAATCGCTGGGGGGTTTGAGAAATTTGGCGCGCAACTGTCATAACAGGGTGGGGAGATGCGCAGACCCATTCCCGGTTAACAGCGACAGCCGTCTTGCAATATGCGATACGTGAGGATAGCCTATTTTCGCCGGACGTTAACGTTCCCAGGTGGTCGTTTAATGAATATCTACTATCTAAACGGCAAAAGGGCATAAAGAAGAACAAAGCAATTTGAGGGGTACGTGTGTTCGTCGAAAGGATGCTCGCGCTTGCGAACGTTCGGGGTCTATCGTGCCGGAAACATTCAAAGCAAGGGCGTATACCAGGATTGGAAAGGACAGGGGGAATAGTCTCAACACGGGAACACGGAAAGTGTGGCGAGGATACCTTTTTGAGGAAAGGAGATAAACTCAGAGGGAGTTCTATGTGTTGCTGTGCGTGTGGGTGGATAAAGTTGGTAGGTCGTGCCCAGAACGCTGGATGTGGGGTGAGCCGAGGAACGGGGAGGTGACAGCTCGAACGAAATTACGACATCGATTGGTCCTTTACACGATGTAAACCGAAAACCGAACGAGGCATGTGGTCTGGTCCAGTGCCAGGATACTATGACGGGCACCGTGACGGGGAAAGGGGATAAAGAGACATGGGGCGTGGACAAAGACGTAGACGTACAGTTCCAAGAAACCCGTCGACGGTAAACGTTTGGCCTCTCCTCTTCCGAGTGAACGTCTTCCTTCTTCATTCATCCCAAAACCTTCAAATATCCCTCCCATTTCCACACCCTCTCGCCCCCCATCGCTATCATCTCTTCCCCAAATCCCCGCCCCCTCCCACCCTAATCTCTCACAGCACACAAATGCCTCTCAAGTCTGCCACCGTCCCTCGAAGTCCAGGCTCTGTCACCCCTCCGTATCCTTCCACCGCTACTACCACCGCTAGCTCTCGCCGGTCGTCTTCACAACCAAAGTCTTCTCGTCAACAGTTCTCGGCCTGTGGGGCTTGCCGCATGCGAAGGTGACCCTCAGTTCCTAGCACTAGCACTGTTCGCTCATCCGTGGGAATAAAAAACCAAAAACAGGGTTCGCTGCGATCTGAAGGACTTGCCTTTTTCGAGCACAGGCACGCAACCTCAGTGTTCGAACTGCAAAGAGCGCGGCCTCAAATGCGTGTCCGTTTGCTTTCCGATTTCGAACCTTCCACCTTCCCTTGTCCACTCACACACTCCTCGCTTCTTCCAGTGATGAATTTGCCGAAGTCAAGGCTGTCAAATTACTAAGGCGCGGCCGCCGCCTCCAACAGGTCGAGTGCGCACACTCAACCCATCTTTCTTTTGTCGCCCTTTTGTTCAATCGTATCCGCAGGGCCGTCTATGGCAAATCTATCGACGAGGATGGTGGTCTCTTTACCGCCCCCGCCCTCTCACCAGGGCTCATTCCCAAACTCAAACCTGAATTTTTCTCGTCCGCTTTCTTCCGCCGATTTCACGTCCAACGTAAGCCATGTTCAGCTTCTCACTCGCCCAACCTTCGCGCTTATCTTTCGGTCCTCTGGTACAGATCCTATCGTCGACCCATCCGAATTTTGTGCCCGCTTTTTCGAGTTCAGCAAGGGGAACTGCAATGCCCTTGGCATCCCGGGCCAGCTTATCGCAATGTTGCTTGCTGTTTGGGCGGCAAGCTTCGGCGTTAATGAGTACGGCATCGAGGAGCTTCATCACGGCGAAGCCGCCATCCGCGCCCGTCGTGAGGCTACCAATGAAATGGTTCGAGAGATGCTTCACTTGGTCGATATTCACGGCATCATGCGGAAGCCCACCTGGGATGGTGTCCGTGCCCTGCACCTTTTGTTGCCTTTGACACAAGGTCCGTGATATATGCGCGAAATCCCCAACATCTTAACCCCATGCATCCCATCCAGAGATCCAGTCTCCCATGGAGCGGCTCGTGATGTACGAAGCTTTGATTAGCCAGGTCTTCACCCTCTGCAGCTTGGCATCGGTTTCTTCTGTTGGAAGCGGTCAAGGGCAGGCCGTTGATATCCTTGTTCGCGCGCGACTCTTTTGGTATTCGCACATCGTAGAGGGCGTCACTACCGGTCTTCGCGGCGGTCGTCTGCTCATGTAAGTCTGGATTCGTGCATGACCGGTATTAGAAGCTCACTCGCTTTGGCAGCTCGGATGATGACCTTGCGTCGTTCCAGAAAACTTTGCCCCCGCTCAACAGCGATGCGATGACACGCACCTCGACCATCGCTTACGAGTTTACGTATCGTTACGCGATGGTTCCACTCGAACTGGCTTCGGCTTGTCGGAAAGTGCATTCAGCGTTGACAGGCCCTAAAGCTCGACAACAGAACGAGATTGAGGAGAAGAGCCTACATGAAGTTTGGGATGCACTTGAAAAGTCGTGGAAGGACTTCGACAATCTACGTATGCTAGGCACCTCGGGCAATGTCCACGAAGAGGATGTCGATCGCTACATCCACGGATGGCAGGTGCGTTATTCCCTTGGCAGCTGTGAGATTTTTTGTTTTAATCTTTCCTTTCTTAGGTCTTCATTTTCGAGTGCCGTGAGTAGAGCGTATCCTGATCGTTCTTCCAATGTCCCGACACTGACGCCTTGGCGGTAGTAAATGTCATACGCGAAGCACTCAAGCAACGTACTGTCGTACACCCGACCTGTGATAGAAACCTGAGCATGACCCTCCCGAACTCGAGCCCGCGGAGCGCACAGCTCGATGCGGCGACTCGTCTGTTGAAAATCGCTGATGCCCGGTGTCACGAGGTCGTTCGACGCGTCGTCGCGATCATTCGCCAGCACCTGGGCACTCCCTTTTTCGAGTATGATGCCTCCTTGGTGCGAGATGGATGCTTTTTTGCGGGATTTTTACTCGCCGGTGAAGGAGGTTCTGACGAAGATGTTCAAACCTGCCTACAAGCATTACGCGAAATGAGATGGGCATACTCCAAAGGCGAAGAAAGGGAGAAAACGATCCGGATGATCTGGGAGTCACGCAAAGGGTCCAATACCAGGTCATGCACATCCATATCCCCCACCTTAACTGCGCCCGTGTTCGACTTCCAGCTCGGAAACCAATTTTTACGCAGTCATTCCCAGCGTCCCCAGCCCCCTCCTCTTTCCATCCCAGCGTCCTCTACGTCTGGAATCCCCGGTCTGGACTCATCTGCCCCAACCACCGCGTGTACTGATGAGAGCAGCTGGGCCTCCCCACTTTCTGCGACGTCTTCGAATCCTCACTCACCTATCGATGGACCACTCATTTCGGGTTCAAATGGGGGCTCTCCTTCGTCCACGGTAGTCTCCTCCGATGGGTCCCCGCCCTTTTTCGCGTTAGCCCAGGGACCGACTCCGTTTTCGCAGTTGTCTCCTGGGATGAAATCGGATGCGCAACACTCTCCTCCACTCATATTCTATCCGTGCTCCGACAGTGGCCATTACACCTTTACACCGCCATCTTCAAATGGCGCCCTATCTTCCCTGACGAACGCCCAGCCGCCCAGTTCGGGTATGCCACAAGTTCGATCCATGAATTCGTCCCTGTTGTGTTCCAGCCCAACGACGCACAACACTATTCCAGAAGACGTAGAGGCAGCCTTTAGTCATCCCAGCCCATCTTCTTTCTTTGACACAAGTTCCGTCATCTATCCGATTGGTGGGACTTCGCCGCCCGCACTCCACACAGGCCCCACCTTGGATCACACCTTTTCCCTCTCGTCCCCGTTCTTCTAGTTATGGTATCAATGAATTTCCGGTACCCTCCCTCTCTCTCAGACGCTCGATCGGACATTGTTACTGTCATATACATTCCTTTCTTCTCTCGTTTTGTCTATCTCAACTTTTGCTATAAGTATTCTTTTTCTTTTTCTCCATCTGAGCCCTAGGACGGGGACTGCCCTGTCATCGTATTTTTACTTCATCTCACGTTTGACCATTCTGTCTGTTATTCATAGATATCCTTATTTGTCTGTAGTGCATTGCCATCCATTTGTCATGGTGCATCGAAGTCCCCTTTACATCACAGGAGAAGTGCTGCATAGAAGAAAGAGAATGAATGAATAAAATCCCTCATTTTATGTTTCTCTTTTTTGACACGAGCGACGAACCGAACCGAGCCGAGCCGAGCCAAGCGCTCAGTTTGATTTCCATTCTCGTCCGCAGTCGCAGTATGTGTGCCAAGGCCAGCTGGCTATCCAGACCAGACGATGAGAGAGTACAACACACCGTCTCGTCTCCCAGTCGTACCACCCCCACCTACTCGCATATTCCAGCGATTGCACCAAGCCCCATATGTTTCGTCAGCCCCTGCCATTGATTGCCTTTCACTTATGCTGTGGCTGACATCCCCATTCATCCTACTGTAGTCTTCATCCCCCTCCTTTGTACGTGCGGATCTTCGCCCCTCTATCTCCCCTCTCATTCATTATCTTCCATAGTTGGCCTTCAGAACAAACTCAAGGTCATTGACGGCAATCCTCGCGTCTGTCCCAAGTGCCATAACGGTAAAGTCCACAAATCCACAATCCACCGTTCGTTCCCCCGCTAACACTTGAGATGATTCGGCTGTTTATTCGTATCCCCCTCCATCAGTGACTGTTGTTCGCGCCGCCTCTCGCATGTGGTTTTCGTTCTTTTTCGTGCGCGTCGTTCCCCTCAGGAAGAACCAGATCTGGATATGTTCGACGTGTAACTGGAATGTTCCCGTTCAAGTCGGGTACGTCATTAGCACACTCAGGGAACCGTCTCTCACCTTCTCTAATTCGGATATGTCCTTAGATGGGAACCTGCTCTGCCAGCAGGGAATGTAGGATGGGGTGCTTACCAGCCGGGATATCAGCATGCATACCAGAGTCCGCAGGCGACCGGGTACCAGCCTTCTTACGACAGCCCACCACATGGCTACTGAAATCCTCTGCCCTTCCTTCTTCCATTTCTCCTGCCTCTTTATCCGTTCACCGTGATGGCGTGTATCACCACAATCTGTCCGTTGCTGCTTGTATGCTTCCGTGTAATTAACCAAGCTTCATTTTGGCCATTCAAACGTTCGCTGTCACCACAATTGCGAATTTAAGTTCTCACCCGCGATTTACACCCTCCATGCTTTGCCAGTCTGACAATCAACGTCCCTGCAAGCTTTCCAGGCCTTCGGTAAACCCTACTGCAGATCCACCAATCCAGACCAGTGCGATCATGTAGATCAAGCCAGGCCCAGGCGTGACCAGCCAACCATACGGGACTGTGCACAGTTTACGACCTTTGGTGCTCCCACCGAGAGGTCAACGGGTTCTTGACCGCATGCACTCGCGCTGGAAGCCGACAAGAGCCTCCGAAGCGTTCGTTGATTATTAGGTCGGCAGACCAATGATCACGGGTAAAATTGCAATTTTGACGTGGTGAATAACGTAAACATTCTCCTCTGTCAGTGACATGCGAGGAATACCGTACACAAAGCAGAGTGGCCTCAGAAATCCAGTCGCTGGAACTCAACCTGGAATGAATGCACGACCAATCTTTCCTTCTTTGTACGAGCTTGACACAATACACCATTGCCCTTTTGGTATGCCTCCAATCCAACCAACCATCATCGCCCGTAGTGTTTCTCTCTCGAACTCACATCGATGGAATCGATCGCGTACCCACATTCTTTGTAATTGACATCGCCAACTGAGAACGAAGCCGGCAGTTTCCGCGTGGTTGCATCTGACCTACTATAGCCTTTCCCCTCTTCTATCGCCGCCATATATTCTTCAGAACGCTTGTGCGCCAGTGGATGGACCCAACACTGACGTTGTACCCTAATCCAGGACGGCGATAGGACAAGAGAGCCGGGAACCTGTGAGGACGTGGACGCCGAGAACACAGGGGCCACCTTCAAGCGAGATGGCGCGGAGAGTGAGCTTGCAGCGATCGGGAGCAGGTTGGGAATCATTGTCGACACCGGTAAAGATGTTGTTTGTGCGATCGTCGGGAGAAAAAGGACTCGCGGGTCAAAGGTAGGACGTTCTTTTTAAGGGTCCTACCAGCGGTTGGAGGAAGTCCAGACAAAGTCGGAGACGATATCCCATCCCCAGAATCCCACTATCATCTACGCGAAAGGAGCTCGAGAACACTGAGCTCGTTTAGAAGAGCAGGTTGCTAATGAGCACGCAGTCCGTCGTGAGATGGGTGTGAGACACGCCGAAGACCGGGGATACTTGGTTCAAGTGCGGCCGTCTCGAAGGTAACGATACCCTTGACAAACGCAACCAGAACATAAGATGTGATCCGGGGATGGATACGTAGGCTTTAACACCGTGACCCCACTGTGTTCCTCGGATATGGATGTACAGGGTGAATCTGTGAATCACAGAGGGAAAAAAGACCGAATGGAGGGTGAGTAACGGGAGGAAAAAGTGGGTGGAACGCGCCAAGTTGAATGGCCACAAAAAGATGGCGTCCAGGACGGCTATATGAAACCTGGCAAGAGCGACGTCGACAATGCGGTGAGGTGACCAGGAGGGAGAAGAGACATTGAAAAAATTGCATGGATACCCCGTTCGATGGCTGCTGAGCTCTGAGGGACCGAGCGGGGTGAGTCAGTGGTCAACCAGCTCGAGTTGAGTTGCACTGTTGGGATGCTATGGCCAGGGCCAGCAAGGGAACGTGACATTTCTCGTGTCACAAGGCCAACCGCGACACGACGCTCTCTCTCCACTCTCGACAATCGCTCACCCCCCTACATTTGCTTATTTTTTTCTTCCCCTCCCTCTTTAACATGCACACCAGCGAGTACGACTACCTCTTCAAGCTCCTTCTCATCGGTGACTCTGGCGTTGGAAAAGTACCGCAGTTTTATTCCTGCAAACCCTATCCACATACTGATACTCTCCTTCAGTCCTGCCTCCTCCTCCGTTTTGCAGACGATACCTACACAGAAAGTTACATCTCCACGATTGGCGTCGACTTCAAGATTCGTACTATTGAGCTTGAAGGCAAGACGGTCAAACTTCAGATTGTAAGTACGCAATCCTCTACCCCTTCCTTAGCGCTTGGGCTTCGTGGCACCTTCACCACACTGTTCTAGTTCCCTCTTTGAATCATTTCATCTTTCTTATCCATGTCCTCCTCTTTTCTGGTGTTTTATAAACTAACACGCCTGTCACCCTTTCCTATAGTGGGATACCGCAGGTACATGGCCACCTCTCCTTCCCTTATATTCTTGTCATGAATCGCCGTTGTAACCAGGTCAAGAACGATTCCGCACTATCACCTCGTCATACTACCGTGGAGCGCACGGTATTATTGTCGTTTACGATGTCACTGACAATGGTCGGTTCTTTTCGGTCCCGTGGCCGTCCGCACCAACTTCCTTTGATGTATGTTCATAGATACGTTCACCAATGTGAAGCAATGGTTGCAGGAAATCGACCGCTATGCTTCTGAAGGTGTGAACAAGTTGCTCGTCGGCAACAAGTCCGACCTGACCAGCAAGAAGGTTGTGGAGTATGGTGTCGCGAAGGTCCGTCCGTCGTTCGAACTAATCCTATATTATCTTTAACCAGTGCATCGCTATTGTAGGAATTTGCTGACCAACTTTCTATTCCTTTCCTTGAGACCTCGGCGAAGAACGCGACAAATGTCGAGCAGGCTTTCCTGACCATGGCGAAGCAGATCAAGGACCGGTAAGCTTAGTCGAAAGTCTATCGTTTCCCTCACACCGACAGTCCCTCCTCAGCATGGGATCCACCCCGTCGGCACCTGGTACGGGCAAGTCGTCAACGATTACTCCTGGTCAGAACGTACAACAAGCACAGTCTGGTGGCTGTTGCTGATTGCCGAGAAATTGGACATTTTGTTTATCCTACCGGCGCTTGGTAGCATCGGGGAGGTGTTTAATGGTTGCCCTACTCTACATCTTCATCTTACCTTCACCCCGTGTCTTTCTTTACCTCTGCGCTTGCTGTTCAATATCCATGTTTTCCATATAAAACACGCCTGAGTCGCGCCATGGCCAAGGAGAGAGAGATGACAGTGGTACGATAAATGGCGGAATGTATCCGACAACCACCGAATATCCTGTTAAGGGTCACATATCGTAAAAGACAGGTAGGGTAGTGCAACAAGACTAGGGGGGTACGATATCGTCGAGAGGAAGCTGATTCGAGTCGCCTGCCTCAGTGGCCTCCTCATATTTGCGCACCTTCTTTGCCCATCGGAGGCCACAGGCATTGCAAAGAGTTTTAGGGCCATGGGGACCCTACAACCCAGAGAGGTTAGGGGCCAATCAAAGAGAAGAGGTCAAGGTGACGAGCATACCTTTCTCCATTCCGGCGAATCCGTGCGGCCACACGTATTGCAAATATACTGCTCACCACCAAATGATTTTTTGGGCTAGGAAGAGTCAGGGCCAACAGGAACATAGGTCCCGGTGATAAGCCGATTTACCTTTTTCCTTCGAGGTTCGGCATCCCCATCATCTTCGAGTGAGGAGGCGGTAGGAAACACGCCACTGGCACCAGCTTCGTACCCATGTTGCGTAGGGTAGTGCTGCCGGGATAAATCCCTACCGTGCGTGGTGGACCGCGATGGTAAAGGTAGGCTAGTTCCCATCTGTGCCGCCGACAGTTCGTCGCCGGTGTAAGGTCCCACGTGTTGAGCAGACTGTGTTGCGGATAGCTGCTGGGAATGAGCCCGAAGCACGTCTAGATGTTGCTGCAATCGCTCGTTCTCGACTCTGAGTTCCAGCAGCGCATTCAACCTGCCAAAAGCGCGGCCATGACGTTGGCTCACACGATCGAAATCCCCACCGGCGACGCCGCGCAAGCGGGTGGTACTCACATGGCCGTATTTCGACTCGGGTATGGCTTCGCGACCGCAAAGAAGCACTTGCATGCGCTTTCTCCCAGGACGAAATGCGGATAGCCCATGATTTCGAGGAGGACCTCTTTGTCGGGGGACGAAGAAGCTACTGACATGTGGGTGAAGGAGTCGGATTTACAGAACAGCCTTGCGTAGATGTGCAAGTCTTCATGACGCTCGATCGAGTGAGCGTACGTCTCGCAAAAGCCGAGTCTGTCGTTGACTGGGGTGCAGGTGCCCGAATATGAGATGGACGACAGTAGGGTCGGGAGGGATACAGACCGTTAACAAAATCTTTGAGGTCCTTGTCAATCAATTCACCATCCTGCCAGCCGAGAATCTCGCGCACGGCAGGGTTGCAGAAAAGGACTTTGCGCCTGGGAGAAAGGACAAGCACGATGGCCTCGCTCAACTCGGTGGTCAAGAGATCTGCCCAACGTTTGCGTCGCGTGAACTCCCATGGAGGAGAAGCAGCCTGTTGATTTGGCTGTAGCTGGACAGGATGGTGCGAAGACGACGGAGCTGTAAGAGCATTCATAGGGGGGAAAGCGATGGAAGGTATCGATTGGAAAAGGATAGGGACAAAGGAGAGTAGCACAGGATGTATATATATGCAGGTACGGTACTGGTACGAAAAAACGTTGTGCGAGTTGGTTTTCGAGCTGAGCAGTGTTCGGGCGACCGACTGGGCGTGAATTTGTGGAGTCAGGAACGGCCATTGCCTTGAGCGTAAAGCCGACGGCATGGCATCGCTCCAAAAATGGAAAAAGGCGATTTTCACGGACTTTCCTATCTCGCCAACGCTTGGAAGTTCGATTTAGGTACAACAGTATCCACCGTCGATTCGCACCTCCGACCCGGTCATAAATCGTGATGCATCACTCGCAAGGAAAACGATTACGCCCTGCGTGCAAAATCAGTACTCCCTATCCGCGTCATCAACCATCAATCACCAACGTCCAGATCCTCTGGCTCTCCCATCTATCGAACAAAGGCTTTGGTCAGTCGAGCCCTCTGACACTAGAGGGTACTTCAATCTCCATACCCGTCCCATGGGTGTCAAACTTTCCCATGTCCTCTGACAGGCTGCGTGAGTCTGCGAAAAAAAGACGATGAAGAAGCAACGCCACCTTGAGTTCTGGGTTATTCGATAGTATTGTCCGCGTCAGCTTGGTCATCATATATCCGGGGCTAGAGTGGGGAGGACGCCCTTTTTGTTTCAGTATCATGGCGGATACAAGGCAAGCCCATGCCTTAATGCGTTCACGCGTACTCCCTTCGTCGCCCATTCCACAGCGAGACTTGACGCCATGTGCTTCACGGCTGTACCCAGTGAGCATCCATTTCGCTTATCAGACCAACCGAGTGCGAAATACCCGCTTTCGACCCGTTGTATGGAGTTTGCAGCTTCGCAACAAGGTCAACCAACTTGGGAATCGTCAGGGCGAGTGGGTTACCTGTGGTACATTGACGATCTGAAAGTAGAAAGTTTTAGTAGAGCAAATGTGAACAGCGGAAGGGTGGACAGACGTTGGCGCTCATGCTGGCTATCAGAATGATGCTACCTCCTCCTTGCGGAATCATGCACTTGGCAGCTTCTCGAGCCGTGAAGAAAGCACCGTGGACATTGATGTCGTACAGGCGCTTGATGCGATCCGATGGATAGCTACCCATCCGTGTGACATGAAGTAATTTCCAGAGACGAAGGACAGAAGGGGGGCGCACTCGAGAGCGGGGTAATTTTCAACGATTCCTGGTCACCTCGGTCATGGAAATTGCGGTCGACGTGATAAATCTACTTACCAGCAGACGCAACGACAGCGTCCACACGCCCGAATGCCCCGAGTGTCCTCGCGAAAGCATCCGCGACGGACTCTTCCGAAGACACATCACACTCCAAGCCGACGACCTTCAGCCCGTCGAGTCCCAAATTTTCGCTGGCTCTGGGGACCTGAGATTCCGTCCTCACAAAAGGGAGGAGCGCAATTGTGAATACGTGCCTGCGAAGTCGATAAGCTCTTCCGCGGCCTTCTGTGCCTCGGATTGCTTTAGATCAAACAGGGCGATGGAGGTACACCCCCTTTACCAAAGCTTCAACGGCCTCGCCGTTTGCAATGGCTGTGATTGAATACTCACGACCGCATAAAGGCGCGACAAAACTCGTTCCCAAGTCCCCGAGCAGCTCCGGTCACGAGGCAAACCTATCACCCAGATGACTAGATGTTTTTCTCAAAACGAAATATTGCTACTGACTTTTCCTTGTAAGGAAAAAGATGGCAAAACCTTAAGAATTGTTTGTGGACCGCTACTCGACCAGCGAACCCATGAAGCACAGGGGCGGCCACTGGGATTCATCCGTGTTATTCGGGTAACAAAGGACGGGGAACGATAAAGGGAAATCATGAGAGGGATATCGATGTAAGATGAAAGTGAAGCAGAGAGACAAGAGTCCAGAACTGAATACAATCCTGCCCTGCACGGTTTGGTGATTCGTTTACTTACATTTCTCGATTTGGACAACTAGTCACGTTCACGTCCCCCTCCGTCCAATTGAACCTGGATATTTTGAATGCACATCGATTAATACTCAGGCATAGAAGGCGCCTGGCCTGATCTAAGTTGCGCTAACTAGATCACGGTCCGAATCACAATAGGTAAAACATATGGAGTAACAAAGCGGCAAGGGAAACGCAGGATGGTACATAAAGGGGACACGCGCAAGCGCGGGTATAGTTTCTAACATGTAAATTACCAAAGTACCGATATTCCAAGTGCAAAGTAAAGGGAATTGAGGCGCGGTGAGTCTCACTGTCACGGTGACAACGAAGAAGATATAGGTAGGAATGAGAGACAAGTAGCATGAGTACGGGTCAGGTGAAGGCGCAACAATCGACGCCACGATGCAACAGATATCATCTATATGCACACAAATTTGGACTTCCGCTTTGAGAGTTCGTCCATGCGTGCGTCTAGTTGATGGCGGGCACGTTCCTTGGCTCTGCGTTCCTCGTCTAGACGTTGTTCGAGGGACTGCTTCTCTTCGACAACCGACCGTCGGACCAGCGTAACTTCACGCCTAGCTTCTGCGAGCTCGTTTCGGAGGCCCTCTACTTGGCTGCTGAGGTTGTCGCGTTCACGAGCTAGTTCTGTGGCCTGCATGCGAGCTTTTCGAACTGACGGAAAATGTAAGTGAAAGATATGGATTGCGGAGAACCGAGACTTACGGTTCTTCTCAGAATCTCCAAGGTCGGTTTCCATCCTGTTAACTATGTTCATATGAGCCTGCAGATCGGACTCGCAGTGCGTCAGTTGTTTATTCAACGTCTTGATCATCGCTTCCTGCTCCTCCATCTGCTTGGCTTGGTCCTGGAGCTGCTGAGCGAGCTCCGTATCCGCGACCACCGTTGCTGCATGTCCGTTGATAGTAGACGGTTGAACAGAGGTTGCTGGCGAATTGATGTCCGAGTCTCGGGAGGAAGATGGAGATAATGCAGCGGAAGACGTGGCGGATGATGTGGAAGACTGATGGACCAGTGACGATGCCATCTTAGGCGCAGGCGGTGGCGGTACGGAAGGAGGTGGGGTTGGAGGGGGAAGTTTGGTAGCAAGGCCATTGACACGACTGTACGACGAAAGTACGCGCTCCTGAGGTGGGCGAATAGGGGAGGTGGGTGAAGGTGGAGGGTTGCGCGGAGTGATTCGGGCAAGTTGAGCCTGAAGGTCCCTCATTATGCCCTCTTGTTTGGCCTTCTCCTCTTGAATCGCATCTTTTTCGCATTGAATCGCATCCTTCTCGTCTTTGACTCGCTGGAGAGTTTGCTGCATTTCTGCCAGGACTGAACGATGTTTCTCCAGTTCGTCCACCAACGAGTCCCGGTTGGATGCCTGCTGAATCAAGTCGGTTTGTTCACTGCGAGTAGTTCCCAACTGGGCCTTGAGCGATTCGACTTCCTTTGCCAGCTCCTGCCGCTCGTTGTGGCCATCTGACAGGTCCTGGTGTAGACTCGTGATGATTTCTGACTGTCCGGATAGGGCTTTCTCGTGTGCGATGCGAGCTTGTTCGCGAGCGAGCAGGTGCTCCTCCGCCGCGGCCTTATGAGATGCTAGCTCTTCCATGAGTAATTCCCGATTCCTGTCCACCGACTCGCGTTCCTCCTGGTGCTTTCTCTCGAGCTCCTCGAGCACCTTCGTGAGGCGCTCCTTCTCTAGAGTAATGAGCTGTTCCGTCTGCAACCTCGCCGATTCCAATGCCTTTTGGTGGCTTTCTCGCTCCGCTAGTAGGGTAGCATTGAGATCGCCAAAAGCTCTCTCATGCTCGGCTTGGATAGCAGCCATCTGTTCATCATGACCTTTGATGAGGGTAGCACGTTCTTCCTGGACTTTGGACAGGGATTCCTGCAGTTCATTCTCGTGCATCTCCCGGAGGTCGCGTAGCGCCGAAGAAATAGCCTTTTCGTGCTCTGCTTGGTAAGCAGCCAGATCTTCGTCGTGGGTCTTCAGCACCACGGAGCGTTGCTTGTCTGCATTAGAGAGGGCATCCTGCATTGCCTTGTCGTGCTGGGCTGAGAGCTTCGCGGTGAGCTCACTTAACGCTCTTTCATGACTACCACGAAGCTCTGTCAATTGCTCTGCGTGACGTTGCAGCAGCGCGCTGCGATCTTGTTCTGCCTGGGAAGTGAGCGTAGCGATGGCTCCTTCGTGAGAAGCTTTCAAAGTCGCGATATCTTGCTCATGTCCAGACTCGACCTCTTTGAGAATAGCTGTTTGTTGCTCCCGTAAGGCCAACAGCGAAGCTTCAGATTGTTCGCGCGATCGTGAGATGGACGTCTCGTACTCCTCCTGTGTCTTGACCAGTGTCCGCTGAAATTGCTCCAGTTCCTTCTTAGACTCCTCCTGAACCTTGGATAGAGCGGCGGCATGCTGTGATTTGACTTTCTCCAAGTCATCAGCGAAGGCAGCTTCCTTCTTGGCTAGATTAGCGGCATGTTCTTTTTGGATGTCCTTGATTGCGTCGGCTTGCGCAGATTGCGACTCGGAGAGTAAACCCTCTCGGGCTAGATCAACTACTCGGAGTTCGGCTGTGTGATCCTCGCGTAATCTTTCCAACACGATTTTGGCCTGGGAAGCTTGCTGTTCCAATGCTGCCGCGTGCTCGGTCCTAAGCCGAACCAGTCCGTTGTAATACTCCTCCTCAGTTGCCGCCATTTCATCGTCCTTCTTCTTCAAGATCTGCTCGTGGCTGGCTTTGGTCTCGCTAAGAAGGCCTTGGTGCTCTTCCAGAACCTTAGCAAGTGCGGCATCGGCTTCGTCAAGACGACGGCGTAGCTCGTCCTCATGCTCGGCCTTCCGACGGCCAAAGGCTTCGGCGTGGTCATTGTGGGCCCTCTCCAACGCAAACGCTGCTTCGCGTAACTGGTCGCGTAGCGAATCTAAGGAGGATGCATGTTCTTCGTTGAGACGGGCGACGAGTTCGTCGACTTCTTTCTCTTTGACGTGCAGCAGTTGTTCATGGTCCAAGCGAAGTTGCTCTACGGCCAGAGCATATTCATCCTTGGCCTGTTCGAGAGTGTTCTGGAGCTCGGATTTGCGTTGTTCGACTTCTTCAAGCTGCGCAAGGCAATCCTCGTGTTTGCGGCGTAGGCTACCAAGTTCATTGGACATGTTAATCATCTAAGCATAAGGTGAGTATCTGCATGGCATTCTGCTTGGTTGAGGAGTACCTGGTTACCCGATAAAGCTGTCAACTCGTCGTGTTGTCGTCGCAGTAGTCTCAGCTCTTCGTTAAGTGCCTCAACCGTCTCGCGGTGATGAGATTCCTTTTGGGCCATTGCGCTGAGAACTTGGTGAGTTGCTGTCGGATGGACTATGGCGCAGTGACATACCGCATTAATTCGTTAAGACGATCTAACGGTTCGTCCGACTCTGGGTTGCTCATTACATCCGCACCGTCCGATCCTGGCTCTTGCTGCAAGACCTCGTCGAGCTGATTGATCGTTCCCTGCGATAAAGATACGGAAGGGCCGTCCATGTTGTCGGCAGAACGTGGGCCTGTTGCTTCCGATAAGCTCAACGGTAAGGGCACCACGGCTTCTTTCTCCTTTAGCGAGATCTCGAGATGAGCGATCTCTTGCTCGCGTTCTTTGAGCACGTCCTGTAGACGCATGATCTCCTTTTCAAGGCTTGCCGCTGACCGCTCATGGGACGAAACTGTAAGAGCAGGAAGGGAAATTGAGAGATTGGGTCGGTGCGGAGATTGCGTGGGGCTACTCGTTCCATGGCTGGAGAAGGATGTTTTGCGTGAACGCGCTGATGATAATTCCTGCGATAGCGAAACCGACTGGGAGAGCGACCTATCGAGAAATCATCTTAATACGCTGCACTGTGTTAGATAAAAGAAAAACATACCTCGAATGCAGGGATTCTGTTGAGGCCGCCTGGCGAAAAAAATGGCGCCTGCTTGCACTGGTCAGTGGAGATTCGCTTTCCTTCAACCGTCCACCTGTCATCCGGCGCCTGTGCGAACCAAGATCAATAGACCGATCTGGGGAGTCTGTTAACGCAGGATTGCTGAGCTTCGTCTCCTGTATCTGAGCAGCAAGGTCGGAAATCTCGCGGAGGGCATCACGATACTTGGCGGTAACAGAGGATAGGTCTGCGAGTGTGGCAGTGTGCGCTTGCTGAAGTGCCACTAGCTGGTTTTCGAGCGCAAATGCCAGCTCTCCTGGAGTCGATGTTCCAGAGACAGAGCTACTCCCCGAGCTGGCACCCTTGGCCAAGTCAACCTCCAGCCTCTTCCGCTCCTGTTGCACTTCACTGGCAACACCATCCAGACGCTCCCATGTATCACCGGCCTCCTTTTTCTTCTCCTTCCATTCTTCCATCTTTGCTTCAAGTTCACGTACTCTGCGCTCGCGCTCTTCGAGATCGCTCCGCCAGCTCTGACCGTCCTTCTTGAGTCCTTCGAGTCGTTCCTGTAGGATCCGTACCTCATCCTGTCGTCGTTCGCAATCCTGCTCCAGTTTTTCGACATGCTCACGGAGGGCAAGCACAGACTCGTCGGACTTGGCCAAGCGCATCTCGAGATCAGCTATGTACTTTGAAGAGTGTAATTCCGCATCCTTGAAGCGAGAGAGTTCGCGTTTGAGATCGCTTATGGATTCACTTGAACTGACACTTGATTCGTCGTACTGTTTCATCTTCTCCTCAAGGTCGTGAACGTAGGCCTAGAAATGTTCGATTAGGTACTTGACAGTTGCAAAGCGATGTAGCTCACTTCAGTTGAAGCCTCACGCTCGTTCAGTTTTGCTAACCTAGTGCGCAACTCTTCTATATAGAGTTCAGCTGCAGATTTTCGCTCCGTCACTTGATTAAGTTCTTCTTCCTTCTCCTCCACGAGATCATTTGTAAGCCTGAGAGCGGCTCGGTTCAAGCTCAGCTCCGCCTCCATCGCGCCAATCGTCTTCTCGTATTCCTCGATGACGGGACCGACAATCTCCTCGTATTTGCTCATGCCCGCAACAGTGCCGGAAGCTGAACTACGATGCCACTCTCCGTGCTCCCTGCGCAGTCGCGTGAGCTCCTCGGTGCGAGCGACATACTTTTCGCGGAGGTCCTCGTAGTTGGTTTTCAACTCGTTGTAATTGGCAAGCATCCCCTTCGAGGCTGAACTTTCCACTGTAGGTTGCCTGCCGATTTCAGGTACGGTAGGTTCTCCACTGAGTACGGCACCCTCCTTGATGGCTTTGAGTTCCCTGCGTAGGCGCGTGACCATGCCTTGAAGCCAATCGACATCGTCCCACCCCTCTTCCTTTTCGTTAATCGTCGCGCGATTCTTAATGTTTCGCGCGCGATTCGCATACTTGAGAGTGTTGACTGTTTCGGCAGCATTCCACTCCACGGGACTAACGCAAGCAATCATGAGAGTGTGAGCATTGCCACCAAGGGAGTCTTGTAAAAGGCGGGTGAGTTTCGAGTCGCGATATGGAACGTGAGACGCAGTGTGCGACTTGGCGCGAGATGGATCACCAAGGGCAGAGATGACATTGCCCAAAGCTAGCAAGCCACTGTTGATGGATATGCCTTCTTTGATACGATCACCCACGGCAGCAGTTCGTTTGAGCTGTCCAAGAGTCAGTATGAAAAAACTACAACGTCTGACGATGCTTACACGTTCGGAGCCAGCAAGGTCAACAAAATGGAATTTTGAAAGCACGGTCACCCATTCACCACTGTCATCGTCGAGACTCCCTCTGGTATCGTGGTGTCCAAGTGAGCTGGCAGGCCGAAGCATGCTCGTGCGTCCCATAGGTGATGACATGCTTGGCGTCCCTGGGCGGCCAAAGGTGGGTGAAGAAACGCGATTACTCGGCGAGCCCGCAAGGATGGAACCTGGACGAGCCAGGCGTGAGGGAGATCGGCCATTGGGAGGTAGAGGTGAAGAAGAACGTGGCGGTGGGCCAGAGCCTCTATATTTTCGCTGAACGAGGGTTAAAGAAAAAATAGCATGGGAGCGCGAGGATTGCGCATTCATTTCCGTTTCATTCGTGCGTCTGATTGACGTTCCCTGACGGATCAGACTGACCCACAGTTAATGTGTGGACTGGCAGGAAGCGGAGATATCGTAATACTCACTTCATGACTTCTGTCGCGTTCTTGACTTGGACCTCGCGAAGACCACCCCAGATAATTGAGCCATCCTTTCCCTCGCGTATTTGAACTTCGCGTTTGACGCCAGTACCGTCGTCGCCAAGTAAATCGATCAAGTCCTCGTTGTAGATCTCAATGAAGGAACCCTTGACGCTGTAGCTCCACGCGCCACCACGTTCCTCTTTAAGAGCGCGGGCGCGCTGAAAGATGTAGGAGACCGCACGAGGAATGATGCCAATGCCATTTGTAGGGTCCAACGGATCAGCATCGAGATCAATGCCGGTCATGGTGTATGTTTTGCCAGAACTAGTTTGACCGTATGCAAGTATTGTGCAGTTAAAACCTTCCAGGAAGCGAGTAATGAGGGGTTGTGCGGTGGAGGTGAAGAGAGCATGCTGGGTGCTATCCTGTCCATGTACCTGGTCGAACGTGAATTGTTGTTTCTTTGCGCTGGCGACTGGAGAGGGCGACGAGGGTGCCGTCGTGGTGCCTGCACCAGAGGCTGCGGGAGCTGAAGTTGTTGCGTCTATGGATACAGAAGTGGATGAAGTGGCATGAATGACGGTGCGTTGAAAACGAGCGGGAATGTTCAAGGCGTCCTGCGGGGTCACCGGTCTGATGCGAAGTGCTGGGGGTGTGAAGACGGATTAAAAAAACGAAGAAATTATCATATGATACCACATACCAACGTGTACAGAGGTTGTAGATGAGCTCGAGGACTGTGAAGGGGCCATTGGAGTTTGGAGGCCAACGTAGGGAGGGTTGAGAGGGGAACCTTGAAGGGATTTCGTTGCTGCGCGGGAAATTGTTGTTGAGCCGTTTACGGCAACACCACCAAGTTAGCGGCTCAGTCCGCTAATGGATCGGTGACCCATTTGGGCACGCGCATTCGCACGCCCTTGGCGATGGCCGTTTCTCCCTCAAACACGTCCCCTGCCCAGTGGAAATACATTTCTGAAGGTGGCGCAACAATCGTGTTCTATTACATTGGACCTCACCACGCCACCTTCACTGGCAAGGTGTTGCGCCTCAGAAAGACTTTTCGCGAGGATGGACAACACAAACTTCATCCTGATGATCAGCCAGACTTTAGCGTAACATTCCAACAAAGAATAATCTCACGGCTCTTGGACTCTTCCTATTTGCCGGATCTCCAGGTCGTGGCTTTGCAAGCAGAGTGGGTCGAGGCATTCTCTATCTACCACGAATCGTTCCGGCCGCAGGGAAGGAGGAGTATCAGCACGATTGACTGCTCCAGACGCACCGCTGCTCTAGCCTCTGATCTCATAGGCGGGTCATGTTGTGCCGTGGAGTTGAAGGTGAATATTTACCATCATCCAGAAGTGCCGCATGACGTTTTTCTCCTAAAGCCGAAATGGGGCTTCCTACCAAGTCCCATCCACCTGTCACCCGAGAGCAAACCGATTAAAACTCAAACATGCAGGTCCTGTATGCACGCTCATTTGAAGCAGATCGAAGGGGTAATTGCGGCGGATCAATACTGCCCACTAGATCTGTTTTCGGGACTTGAAGAGCGCGTTGAAACCGCTATTGAAGGGCTTTGGGACTCTTGGATTCAATCCAATGGATCCATCAACAACCTGCGCATCTTTAGTCATGGAAAGATTGTGCTACCGACTGATGTGGGTGGCTCCGTACCCCAAATGATTTCACTGAGACAGATTCGGGCATAGGAACTGACCTTGCGAGCGTGGTCACGAGAAACCCTCTCGTTGCCCGCTGATGCCCCAATGACAACTATTAAATCGAGTTTCATCAACTCTCTCGTCCCACGAGTTCTGTGTACCCCCCTTCTGAACCGCATTTCAAGCCTCCAGCGTTCTCTGGACCCCTTAGATTGTGAAGGGCTCGCCAAGCTCCTCGGAGTTTCCCCCAGCACCGACTTAACTGAACCCACCATGGAGGACTGGGAGTTGTTCGTAGACGCATTCCTGTCCCCAAAACACCAGCAACATTCCGCCTTCAATCCTTCCAACCTACGTTATCATACCCTCGCATATCTACTCTCCGCCATTTTCAAGGACTGCTCCCTGATCATCCCGTTGTGCCCCTGTCCAGCTGACACCGAAAGTAGCGGCATCAAGGCCATAGATTTGGAACCCAAGAGCGTTGATAAGCTTCGTTACTGGATGAAGTTAGATGAAAAGATTGTAAAGGAGTACGCGAAACTTGAATCGAAGCTGAGAAAGAAGTGCATTGAACGCGAGGGTAAGCTAATGTTCCTTTCAATTAGGAAAGTATCTGAAGTCCAATCGCAGTCAGATTGTGTCGGTGTCAGTCTATGGGCGCAGCTTCTCCAAGTTAAATATGTAGTGCTCATGTGCATATCCGTGCTACGTCTCTGGCTTGCTGGTATTCTAGGTCGACCACTCTCCGTCCAGGGACTGCGCTAGGCGGAACCGTGACCAAGTGCCATTTCCCGTGGGAAACACCGGACCAGTGTCTTCTCGCTGTCACGGATATAGTTACTATAGTACCATGAAGTGGAGAATAGTATCCTAGCACAGCTTGCCAGGAGTGCGTGGCCAACGACATTGTGGACCCTTGGGGTCTTTATGTAACACCAATGGGGTCCCCATAGATATCCTTGCTGATAGATGTGAGAAGGCCGCAGGGAATGCAGGGATTGGGGGGGGGGGGGCGGCCCTCACCGATCTCTCTCTGGCGATCATTCTATATACAATCAGGTTAGACATTCGATCTATTTAAATCCCGTTCCTACAGTAGTCTCCAACGAACAGCTTAATCTCATCCCGTAATAGGTAGCATGCCTCAGTTTTAGTACGTAACTTGACTAAATGGTGCCATCGTGATTGTGAGGCGAGACCCCATAATTTTCTTGCTCTCAATCAATACTTTCCCCCTCAGAGCAGGATAAGTAATTGCACGATGGATTTGCCAACATGCACCACGCAGATGGACATCAAGTTGAAGTCATTGATACAGGAATGATGATCCGGACACGCCGTGACAGCTGCGCCTTTGGACTCAATCCAATGCTTTCTACAACGCTCAAGCTGAGCTCCCATGAGGAATTGACCACGGCCCCCAGGCACTTGCATCACTTTCCTGTGAGGTTGGATGATTTTAAATTCCCATTTATATTCCGCTGCAAACTTGAGTCAAGATCAAGATGCGGTTTGGTCGAAGGGTAAAATACATGTGGAGCGAGAGGGCAGGTTTTTTAAACACAATACAGACAGATATGCAGGGGCGTGACATGGGGAAACGCTAGGGGCAATCACCTGGGTCGCAGGCTTTGGTCGCTTTCAGGAAAGGAAGGGGCACCTGCCGCCCCTTTTGTGCGAACGAGGGTTGACAAGGAAAAGTCGGGGGCTATCGGGGAGATATGGGCGGCCTGGCTCTTTCGTAGTGCGGGCAGATCCTGTGTGTCAAATTGCTGGAGGCTGGAGAGCTGGAGAGCGTGAGAGGCGACGTACTAGTACTTGTGTACGTTATATATGCTTCGGCGTTCGGGAGAGCAACCGCCGTCAAGCGCGTCAAGCTCCGTCCGGCTCAGGCTTCGATGGATCACCCTATCCTATGGCGGCAGCGGCAAGTGGCACTTCGTCATAACTTGCCATGATGCTCATAAACCACCTTCCCACACTAAAGTGTCTTACAAGCAAATTCTCTCCACTCAATTCCAAATTCCGTCGAATGTCATCATTTTACAATGTTGCCATTGCGGGTCTGACAGATGAACAAGTTGAGGTGCGCTAAGGTTTGCGATGTGAAAGGTGAGACGCTAATCTAAAACGTGGATCAGTTTAGAAATGCAGTCAGCGAATTCGCCCAGCGTGAGCTTGCACCCCTAGCGGCACAGATTGATAGAACGAATAGTTCTCCCATGGTGCGTAATTCTATACAGTCATTCGTACCTAGCAACCCACCGTGACATACAGAATATCTGGGAGAAGCTCGGCAACATGGGCCTGCTCGGTGTTACTGTGTCTACGAAGTATGCGGGTTTGGGGCTAGGGTATTTTGAGCATCTTCTTGCTATGGAAGAATTGTCTCGTGCATCAGGTTCAGTGGGTCTCTCTTATGGTGCACACTCCAACTTGTGTGTAAATCAAATTCATCGACACGGAACGGAGGACCAGAAGGCAAAGTACCTTCCCGACTTGGTTTCTGGGAAAAAGATTGGTAGTTTGGCGATGAGTGAGCCTGGGTCTGGGAGCGATGTTATCAGTATGCAACTAAGAGCGGACAAGAGTGATAGAGGCTGGAGGCTAAATGGCAATAAATTTTGGTGCGTACAAGTTGTCATGTCACCAAAGGATTGCGTTCAGGTATATTTTATACGTCAGGATCACAAACGGGCCCATAGCATCGACATTTGTGTTGTATGCGAAGACGGCTCCCGAAAAGGGATCCAAGGGAATAACAGCATTTATCGTCGAAAGGAGTTTCAAGGGATTCTCGACGCACCAAAAACTTGACAAGGTTGGTATGCGTGGAAGTGACACTTGTGAGCTAGTTTTCGAGGACTGCGAAGTCCCACATGGTTAGTCCTCTTTCCCACAGCCGTTGTAACGAGCTTAGTTGCGCAGAGAATGTCTTGGGAAGTGTCGACAAGGGCGTATCTGTCCTTATGTCTGGCCTAGATCTAGAACGACTAGTCCTCAGCGGCGGGCCTCTTGGGTAGTTTGTCCTCGCCTTTGAACGAATCACAGCCCGCTCACCGCCAATTCAGGCTCATGCAAGCGGCATTTGACCTCGCGGTAGAGTACGTACACGACCGTAAACAGTTTGGTCAGCCGGTGGGAACCTTCCAACTGATGCAAGGTAAGGTGAGAATTTATCAGATTACGTGCCAACCTAACCCGTTCGGTAGGCAAGATTGCGGACATGTACACGAAGCTGAATGCAAGCAGGTCTTATGTCTATGCCGTCGCTCGAGCGTGTGACCAGGGCCTTATCAGCCGCAAGGTGCGCACTAGCCCGGAACACGTACGACCCGTTCTAAGAGCCAATTTCAACACTTCAGGATTGTGCCGGAGCGATTCTATATTCTACTGAAAAGGCTGTTGAGGTTGCATTAGAGGCAATGCAGTGTCTTGGCGGGAATGGGTATATAAATGGTAAGAATTCATTCGACAGTTCGTTGGTGAGAGTTGACTTGCAAGGTCAGACTACCCAGTGGGTAGAATACTGCGGGATTCGCGGCTCTACACTGTCGGGGCTGGCACGCAGGAAATCAGACGCATGTTGATCGGAAGAGAGTTCAATGAGGAGTTGTTGACGTGATGCCGGATTGGTGGTGCGTTCACTCTGCTGGCACCTCTGTTGTACATCCATGATCTGTGCACGGAGGAAGCCACCTCCGTGACAGTAAAGCTTCGGTGCACATATCGACTATGATGGCGGCCGACTTGGGCAAACGTTTTGAAACCGCTACGCTACGGAGACTGTGTATTGGGTTAGCTTTATATCTCCTGTCTCCTGTATAACACCACCCCTCTTAGCTTCACCGGTGTTGGCACCTCTGGTACTCATGCGGACGGATGTACGGGGAAAGAAAAAGTTAACCATTCTATGTGTCGGAGTCCCTGAGTTTCACGGCTGGAATTCCGTCCGCTGCCCCTGACCTTGCCCAGTTTCAGTTGTCAAACTGATCAATTCCGTGCCGCCAGTCATTTAACCTTCTCATGAACACATACTTTGGTTGTTTGACGAGATGCAAACAGGATGGGACTGTGAGAGTGGAAACGAGTTGAAGGTTGTTGTCCACAACACTCCTACGTCTTCCGTTTATTCTGCTGTCGTTTGTGTAGGAAGCGAGTGTTTCAGAGTTTGTCTCGTTTGACACACGAAGGAGGTACTGTAATGAATGAAATGGGGCATCCGATTAGCGTGACGCCGACTCCGGCTCGGATGTTGTCTTCTTATTGGGGTAAGGAATCGGTCTTTACATGAAAGGACTACTGTACATATGGCGAAGGTAGAAACCCGGTGTATCCTAGGTGAACATTACTGTATTTGTCCGGCAAGGGTTTTCCTTCCGATTGTTTGCCCAAAGCCAATTCCTGATGATCGTGCATTCAATCTCGCACACGTGTACATCCTATCGCTTCCCGTTTTCATCTGTTTCATGGGCGCTGGCGTTCAATTGGTCAATTCGGTCGACATCGGATCAAACTGGGAAATCCTTCCTCTCGGCGTTCATATTGGAACATGAGACGTGATGTATTCGGTCAACTACGCTCCGTACATCTCGCCCAACGACCGTATGTACTGCTTACCTGAGCTGTATTACATGGCATGGTTGACCGAACCGAATATTGGAATCGAATCGGATCAGGCGTCCATCCGGTCACGGCAGATGGCAGATGACCCAGCGCCAACGGGATGTTCCTCAACCTGAAGCATCGTCATAGCTTCAAGTTTCAAGGGTGAACCGGGGGACCCTTGCGACACAATGACATGGCGCTCGGGTTTACACGTAACTTTTTATCCGTTAACGTTAACCTTCTTTTAGCGCTTGGTTGATTTTCGTGCTCCACCACCCATTTCGCATGTAGTTGGACTTCCACTATGATATAGAATCGCGTTGAGCCCCTTCGCTTTGTTTTCGTGTATTGCTCCTTGGGCTCGGGTCTCAGCAATATCTCCATTCAACCTGGCTGTATTTCACGGATGTAATCTCACAAAGGTTTTGCCATAGCACCCGTGCGCGAGAGGTGAGGCCGGTGAGGGGACGGGGCGGATCACGCGCTCCGTGCCTTTTCCTGAAAGGAAATAAGCTACTGTGTTTCATCCGACCCACTGCCAAGTGAGCCTGACGGCGGTCGCTTTGATTGGCAGGGCGGATCTTGCCGCGCTGGTGCCCGTGGGGAGCCAGTGGCCAGCGAAGCCTTATAGGTCGAGGTGGTGACCTGACCTCTGGGACAACCCACCAACCTCTTAACGAGCTGTCACAACCGACGGAGTTAAACATTTTCTTTTCTGCCTCGTAATTCAAAGATGGATCGGCACTTGAAGTTCATTGCCGAGCCGAAGACCGTGTCGGTAAGCCACACTCCATTATCCATCACCCTATTCGTTTCTCGAAGTGTGTACAGATTGTTGGGTGTCCATTCAGGTGAGTCATGATTCTCTCAGCGCTCTCATGACTAATTTTATCTGGATAGTGGCGGACAGGTAGGACTGCAGTTATCCAAGTTTTCTTATTCCCTTCAGAGGTTCAGAGCAATTCATAGCACAGAGTTGGTGTTGACAAAGGGCCAATACATCTAGTCAACGCAGGTCTTGTGGATCAGCTCAAAAGCCTCGGTTGGGTTGTCGAATTCGATGGACATCACCAGTTCGAAGACATCGCGGCGGAGTTCGACCCTCCAATCGGAAAACTTAAGAATCCGAGGCTCGTTTCGAAGGTCACCCAGGCTGTTGCGCGAGTTATAGGTGACCACGCGACCAGAGGATCGCTACCCCTCACCCTTGGGGGAGACCATTCCCTTGCAATGGGCACCATTGCAGGGACACTATCGTAGAAGTATATTTATTTATCCTCTTCGACATTTTGTCTGACTACGAATCTAGGAGGTACCCCGATTCTTGCGTCATCTGGGTTGATGCACACGCGGACATTAATACGCCCGAGACCACTGATTCTGGCACGTGTTTATCGAACCAGGGCTGGCGTCTTACTTATATATCTCATAAGGAAACATACATGGCATGCCCTTGGCCTTTCTGACCTCACTATCTAGTTCGGTTTCACTCGGCGGCAATCATGACAATAACCAGATTGTCCCATTCTCTTGGCTCGACTCCGTCCACCTGTCTCCATCGCGTCTGGCTTATATCGGCCTTCGGGACATCGACAAGGGAGAGAAGGCAATCCTGCGGGAACGCAATATCGCCGCCTTCTCCATGCATGAAGTCGATCGATATGGGATAGGCCAGGTAGTGGAAATGGCCCTGGACCGGGTGAACCCGGAAAGATCGAAACCAATTCACCTCAGCTTTGACGTCGATGCCCTTGACCCCAGTGTAGCTCCGAGCACGGGTACTCCAGTGAGAGGTGGCCTGACATTCAGAGAAGGTCACTATATCTGTGAAAGGTTGTATGAAACGGGTCTTCTGGTCGCTGTAGATTTGATGGTGAGTGGATATCCCCTATCCTGAGTCAATCACTAAGTGATCATTTTTCCTTATTCCCACTGTACAGGAGGTGAATCCTTCCTTAAGGGAAGAAGCAGATGTCCAGCAAACGGTCGCCGTAGGTTGCTCCCTTGTTCGCGCTGCGCTCGGTATGCTCGGTCACATCGTACACCAGATGCCTTGGCCGTTAATTCTCCATCTTTTTTAGGGGAGACGCTTCTTTGAAAAGATGACGCGAGCTGAATCAAACAAAGATTATCAGAAATCTGTAGTATGCCCCTGCTCCTGTACTTAACGCTCCGCTCACAAAGCTGTGATGGTGCGAGCCAATGAGATTCGTCGGATAAATATAGATGATCTTGATGAGATCTTGATGAGATCATACCGCCGCCACCACCACTCATAAAACCTCAGGCCTCAAGCCTCAGTCCAGTTGCTTTGCCTTTCATCTCAATCCCACACGACCCCAGATGTCCTCCGCGCCGTCCCTGTCCCCGAGTGCTAGGCCATCTCGAGCCAGTACTCCCCTTCACTTCAAAGATGTTGTACGTCATCCGCTCCAGTGGATACACCGCCACGATCGCCCCGTAATCTTTGGTGTTGATTGTTGCGACACATTGTTATAACAACCTTGCGTTTTCCCGGTTTTGTAGGTCCCCGATGAGTCGACATTATACAAGCATGAAGATGAGTCTGAAGCCCACCAGGTAATGGTTTTCGTGCACTTATCGAGTCGCTCTAAAATATATCCGAATGCAGATTTACCGTCAATCAGCTGGCCATAAAGTGAAGCGAGTCAGCATTTTTCTCCCTCAGACTGTCAATCCCGTCTGTATATTTTTTGTTATTTGTTTCTGGCGTTTAATTTGATATTGTCCTGGCACAGGATGAGGAGACTGTTCCTGGGATTCAACACCCGGGTTCCACCGGTGTCATTTATTGCTCCGACCGCGCTCAGGCCAATGGTTTCAACTACGCTTCCTCGCATGAATGGTCCAATCTGGGTCAAGGTGCCCCGGAAGTCGGTCCGATCCCTGGCGCACCGTCTCGACCTATCAAGGTAGAATACGACTTTGATGCACTTGAGTACGCCCCCACGACGGGGGTTAAGAGTGCGTGCGGTTCTATTTCATCGAGGATTCTATTTTTGATGATGGGTCTCTAGGACTTCGAGAGGCTGTTGCCGACCTCTATAACACAACTTACCGAACAGGAAAGGCATCCCAATACACCTACGAGAACGTGTGCATCGTTCCTGGTGGGAGAGCAGGTCTTTCTCGCGTTGCCGCTGTCATTGGCGACGTCTATTGTGTTCGATGACTTTCTCTAATACACGTCTATATAATGTTGACCCACCTTCACCCAGTCCTACCACGTCCCGGACTACACGGCATATGACCAAATGTTATCTGCTTTCAAGCGCCTCGTCCCGGTTCCCACTGCGTAGGCCTCGATTCAATGAATGATAGCTAACATATTCACGCTTCTACCTCTATATCGGGTAGACTAGAGCCCGAGGTGGGTGTATTGCTCGAGACCTGTCTTCCATCTAATGATTTTTCCAGAATCATTATAACCTCGACATAGCTCAGGTCAAGGTATCTTTTATTCCATATCCACCTCTCCGCCGCCAGGATCATGACTCGTATCTTTGTAGAAAGACATTCATACCCAAGGACTTGCCGTGATCATCGCATCGAATCCCCGAAACCCGACGGGTCAGGTTATTAGGCAAGTCCTGTACGTTTTCCGAAGTATCAAACCCACTGATAGTGCCGTAGAGGAGATGAACTCAAACAGCTTGTTGACATCAGTCGCGAGAGCACGACAACCGTCATCCTGGACGAAGTGAGTTTTTATTTCCCAAACAAGGTGTTCCTCATGTTTTGAGTACAGTTCTACTCATGGTATATTTATCACGACGACGAAGACAACATCGGAAAGCCAATATCTTCCGCAGAATATGTCGAGGATGTTGATAGTGACTCCGTTGTCATCGTAGATGGACTTACAAAGGTCTTGCGTTATTACCTGAAAATGATGTTTGCGACTAATTACTCAGATAGAACTGGCGACTTCCTGGGTGGCGTATTTGCTGGGTTATAGGACCCAAGAATCTCATCACTGCCCTATCCCAGTCCGGTACGTTGCTATCAGCGATAATGATGACAGGTAGGGTTAATCGGATCAAATACTTTCGCAGGATCATTCTTAGACGGTGGGGCCAATCACCCGTGAGCATACCTCGCCACCTTGAGTGAAAATTTCTCGACTTAATGAGCTGCTATTGGTAGCCTCCAATTAGCGGCGATCCCACTTTTGGACCCCCAGCATGTACAAAAGGAAAGGGTTGCCCTACAGAAGCATTTCAAGATGAAACGTGATCATGTCTTGAAGCGCTTGAAGGCTATGGGTTTGGAGGTCCAGATACCTCCAGTCGCAACATTCTACATTTGGCTGAACTTGGAAAAACTTCCCGACCCTATTAATAATGGTCTTACATTCTTTGAGGAACTTCTCAAAGAGAAAACAATTGTCATCCCAGGCATTTTTTTCGACATCAATCCTGCACACCGCAGGAATTTGTTCCGTTCTCCATGCCATCATTTTGTGAGGCTATCTTTTGGCCCGCCGCTTGAGGATCTCGATAAAGGTATGAGACACCCCAATATTAATATCGGTCTGCATATTGATCAATATTCCAATAGGACTTGATGCCATCGCGCGCGTCCTACGTAAGGTAAAGAAGGAAGGCATGCGTTCTTTTGGGCACAGCTACAGGAGGAGCATTGATGGCTCGGTCAACATTGCGTCGCCAGTGTGATAGAAACAATATTATGGAGGGTAAGAAGTGATATCCCTAACGCCAAACCGTGCATGCGTGGTCTGTAGTATCAGGGTTTATCTCATGTAATTGTTAATGTAGATCGGAACATTTCACAGCGAGAGTGCGTTCTGGCGTCTTCACAATATCAGTGCTACGGTGCTACCAGGTTGAGCTCGAACTATTCTAATGTGCCTATGATAAACATGGGGGGCTCCTCGAACCGCTACCACCACCACTGGCAGGTGCAGTTTCCCTCTGTAAAAGCTGGGGCAAAGATGGGAAATGTTCCACAAGTAACATTGGCCACCATCAACAACAACAACCATATTCAAGTTGAACTTGTAAATGCATGTCCCTGGCAGGCGTACCTACATTACACCACCACACTATCATAGCCCTACCTCCCGAGTCCCGGCGGCAGCAAAACACGATAGCTTTCAGTAAATCCTTACCATTCAATAAATACACGTCTACGATTTCCTTACCTTCCCCCAACGAACATCTATCTCCCACTGTAAGTTCTCCCTTGCCGGTCGGATAACTCACAACTACCTGCCACTTAATACGACTAGCCTGAACCCAATGAACCCCCACAACCCTGCCCTCTTTTGAGTCCCTTCTCGTTACACAACACTCGTCTCTGCCCCCCCTTGAAAGAGAACTCTCCTCGTGAGAGCAAAACCCCAATGCTACCGGACAAATTTTCTAGACACTACTCCACCACCCCCAACATTCGTGTGCCACCCTGCAAAACCGAAACCCACCCTATTATCTGCCTCCGAACTCCTCGCACTGTTATCACCTGCCCCGATTGCCACCAAATAGGTCCAACCCCCTCGCCACCCGCTAATCGACAAATCCTTTACTAACCTAGTCAAAGTCAACCGGGAAATCCGTCTTAGTAGCAATTGGGAGACTCCCAAATAACTAGCCACACATCAGTGAGGTCTTAGTGAGTAGGAGAGCGCTGTAATATCTGCCCGTAGGAGGTAACAGCCCCGGAGTTTCCACACTTGCCCCCAAACCAGCGGCGTACGTACGGTAAATCAGCATTTCGTTCTCACCCCGGGCCCCCAGCCCGACTCCAGCACGTCAGATATGGCTGATGGTGAATTTCCTGCTATTTGACACTTAGTCTTCGGAGTTATTTAGCTATGTACTGAGGTACTGAGCTGAGAATAAAGCGTTTTCCAAAAGAAAAAACAAACAAACATAGCGTAAAAGATTGCGTCACGTCAACATGAGGGGTCGAACGGAGCGAACGCGGCCTTGAACGCCTGCACGTCAGCTTGGTCATCTTCCTCGGATTGTAAGCAACTCCTCCAGTCTACCCGCTCGTCTACTCCCAACAGTGACGCAAGCACTCTTCTAAACGGTACGTTAGTCATCACCAAATCGAGCACACTTTGACATGGCGACATACCTGCCGAATTGCACGCTGAATGGCAAACCACTGCGCATTCGATGCACAAGTCTTCTTCCGTCAGGCAACTCCACCCGAAAATAACTCTCCCCGTCCGTGCTGATAGGTGCACCGCCTTCTTCCACGTCAAATTCAATACCATGTGGCCTACCCTCATCCCGGAATGCGGACTCGACCCCGTCTTTGAGGGAAAGTGGTACAGGTACGGCTTGAATGTGCGCATGGCCTCCCTTGGATGAAACGCGCCCCACCTCAAAGAAGACGGCTGTCGCGCCATGCTTGGCATACATCGCACGCAGCGCTGCCTGATATCTGCGTTGTGGTACCGTATAAGTTGCATCCTCCGCATGCTCTCGTAAACATGTACCTATTACATTCACCCATGACTGAAGCGCGTAGTTCTCCGGGAATCGTGTGGAGCGTTGCGACGTGAGCGATCGGCACAATGAGCACATGCCCACCACCAGGTACCTTGAAATTCGTCTCATGTTCGCTCTGCTCTGCGTTGTGCGTGGGCACCAATTGGCCCTTGGGGAAGGTAAGATAGCACTCTCCGCCGACCGAAACCAAGAGATGTTTCGCCAAGGCGGGGTTGGATAAGCAGAACCAGCATTCGTCGGGCCCAACCTCCCTAGGTCCGCGTATGGAATTATGCTTATCGGATGAACGTCGGTCCTTTACGTCGGGGCAGTCCTCAATGTAGTGCAGCTCGCTCCCACAGGCACGGCAAACGTAACCTTTGCGTGGTTTGCGGCCGCCCGTATCACCCACGGCGTGCTTAACTGGGCAATCGCGAAGAAAGTGCCCTGGCTGATGGTTACTAGGTCAGAAAATAGGAGAGCCAGGACAAGCAGGTATTCCCACGTTGTTACAGATCTTGCACACGTAATCCTGTGGGGGGTGTGCGCGTTCAGGGCATTCGTTTATGAAATGCTGCGAGAATCTCAGCTTTGAATAGCCTGGGACGACAATATGTACGTACATCCGTGCCTTCACATCGTCTGCAACGATAACCAGGGGGTGGTTTGTCCTGATCTCGTCCTAGAAGCCTGGGTTCAGATATCGGGGGGAACAAAGGACATCAGAGTGCATACCTTTGTGGTTGCGCTTCCACGGTCGCTGCCCACTCTCCCACCTGAATGTTTCACCTTCTACAGAGTCAAGAGGACGCTTATAAGGGCGAGAAACGTCCGTGAACGGGTTGGAGGTTGCATTAACAGGCCGCTGGGATGCTGCCGTCGACTGCGTCAATGGCGCAATTGTGAATGCATAAAACCACTGTTTAGAGATTCAGCATGCAAAGCGGGCTTCGATAAGGCATACGAACGCGCTGCCTTTTCCCGTGAACCTGCTCGCCCCCAAATGCACCGAGGCCTATAAATCGGGAGACTCTATCTGTTTCATCCGCCCACGTAAATGGTTCCCTCTCCCAGAAGCTGGGGGGATTCCCTCCACCACTACAGAATATATACCTTGGCTTTGTTTTGGAGATGATGTCACCGATTGGTGGAGAACCAATACTCGACAACTCAGTCAAAGGAAGTGGTACAGTTGACAAATTGGTGATCATGGATGGCCAATCATGCGAAACGAGCACGTCGACCAGTGGAGAAGAGGGGGCAGAAGAGGCTATAGATGAGAGAGAAGAAGCGCAAGCCGCACGGGGGGAGACTGTGTTGGAGAGTAATTTCGAGACAGTTTGTGACGTGAAATAAGGAGACGAGAAGCCCTACAATGGGTTCATCTCTTACGGGCACCTATAGAACAGACACGCACATGAGGAAGTTCTGATCCGTTGTACACTGCAGCCTTGTACGTTCCACCGATACAGGCAATCCGGAGACCTTCTGCTGTTGTCACCACTGCTGACTTGCCTGGGAGCAAAATGTCAGAAACCGGATGAGGGGGCGAAGGAATGGCGTTGATCCCACTTAGAAGAAATACGTCCTTGCAGAGTTCTCCATTAGTTTTGGAAAATTGTTCGATCACCCCTTCTGGAAGTGGGTGTTCTCCCTGCATGATGTAGCAAGGGATGGGGGCTTCGACGCACGCGTTTCATCTCAATGCATTCGATAAAGGAAGGCCTACTAGGACGTACCACATAGTTCCCCCCCTAAGAGCCTCCCTATGTCGTCTGACTCATTCTTAAACGATAGTGGACCAAAAAAGTCTCCAATGCAAAGTGCGAGTTCAAATGGGCCATGTTTGTTCTGGATCGCCAATATCTTGTCGAACAGCGCGGCGATAGAGCCCATTGCAGAACCTGTGACAAGTCTGATGCCTATCAATAACTTGAAGAGAGTACATACACCGAGTTCTTACATTTTGATAGCTGGAGGAGTGGAGGTCATGATTCCGCGAAGCGAAGGATCTCGCCTTGACAAGGTAAGGCACTCAGGCTCGTGAGGTCGTGAGTTGCTGATCTAATATTTGTCACCTCACAGTCCAACATGCCGAATTATGCCGAACGTATCGCAATTGTCTCATTTGAGGCATTAAATTTGGGTTTCCCTCTGTTCTCGTCATTCCATAGTCCTTCATATATTTTGTATAAGAAATGCCCAACATTATGTATCATTTTATCACAACCGGGAAATACTGGCTATGCAGGCGGCTTCCAGGCTACTCGACAACAGATTTTCTTTTTTGTGTATTGTGCTCTGGGAGGAGTATCCAAAGACATGTTTCGATGGTGCCTAACAAAATATCTCCAAAGGATGTAGGTGGGAGGCTAAAAGAGAGCAATGATCGATGCATTTGAGATCTTTTGAGATCACGACAGATGTGAGGCAGAAGATAGCACGTTCCGGAATCTCTTTCCCCGGCATCGTTCTGACCGGCGGCTTTCATAACAAATCTGCCTCGTACGAGGGGGGTCACGACTTGACATACCATTAGCTCACTCAGTCGCGAGGATGCTGCGTTTGAAAATGCTTTCCGCAAAGGCAAAGAGTAACTTAGCATTCAATTCGTAAGCATGCCTGGGTACGACGGTTAGTAACGGGATCAGCATATTGTAGTATCATTGTCAGCGAAAAATGAGTCGCCGGTTCAACTGAAGTTGTGCCCAAATGAGATAAAGGGAAAGGTAACGCGACCTTGTTTAATTTAAGACGTAAACCACATGTTGCCCAATCCTAACTACAATGCACTTCTAGAATCTAGATGTGAAGCATGTGAACGGCAGTAAGGATATCTGAGACGGACTACAATTGAGTTATGTGTTGGATTTTCGGGGCTAGGCAAGACGAATGCGGGCGATTTATTGGGGTACAAACATGCAAGGTGGGTCCAAAGATCCAAACGAAAACTTCAACTGATTTATATTGGGCGACGTTCGGACCCGTTCCTTTTACTGATGGGACGCCGCGGACATGTACACAACATCGCTTGCTCAGTCTTGTATCCCCTAATTGGAAATAAGGATGATGGGAATAATCCGCTCTTTTCCTGATCAAGAACAAGAACAAGGGGGTTGAAGAGACGCCGTCACGTTAGAAACCTGAATGTCCATAAGGACGAGCTCCCCTGCTCCCATGAGTCCCGTCTTCGTGGCAATAGCAGGCACACAAACATAAGGTGCTGCGGGTTCATCAACAGATGTTTCCCTGGCCCTTGGTTACTTCGGTGGTGCCTGGATGTGCTCCTTGCTCTTCATAAATCCGGGCCAAAGACACAACCAATCCTCTCGTTCAATCCAACTGATCTGCAGTCCTTCTCAACGGTATTTCCTCTCGCTTCCCGAGGAAGTGAGGCAGCCATATTTATCCTTAATATTGGTGTTTCCCACCCCCCTTTCCCTTGTTGAATCCTATGGTCATCTTCGTATTTCTTTTCGTTCCTTGCTTCGTTGCTCTAGTCGGAGCCGCCTTACACAATCAACCTCCGTCTCACTCTTCCAGCAGAGATTTGTGTGACCCGCTTGTTGTGACCCCAATTGGTATCGCACGAGGCACCATACCTATCAATGGCATTTCGCGGTTTGCAGTGAGGTATGCATCTGCACAACGATGGCAAAATGCCCAAATTGCAACTGAGTGGGAACTGCCGTACGTCACGGTATAGTCTGTGTGGGAGTTCTGGGATTACCACTGATTTCCCTGTAGTAATGACTCATCAGATCCAACCGTACTCCCATTAGCATGCCCTCAGAGTTCTCTCGAATCATCCCAATATTCCGAGGATTGCCTGTATATGCTGCTTTACGCCCCGGCAACAATCGTTAACTTGAAGCTACCCGTCCTTCCCGTATTTTTATGGTTAGGGTTAGACTCATGACATGTTTCAACTTAACCTGACACGTTCAACAGGATTCACGGGGGTTCGTTTGTTAGCGGTTCAGCAACAGCGCCTGGTTTGGACGGCACTTTGCTAGCCAAAGCGACTGGTTCCATCGTTGTGGTTATACAATATCGGCTTGGTGCTGTAGGCAATCTCCTTCAAATGAGGAATGATACGGGTTGATGGTTGTTATCAGCTCGCCTTCAACTCACCAGATGGACGCACAAACTTCGCAGTTCGGGATGTTATTGCTTCACTGCAATTCTTGCGCAAGGTTTTGCCAAGCTTTGGTGGCAATATCTCGAAAATCACCCTTGCTGGGCAGAGCAGTGGAGCCAACATGATACGTGCTTTACTTGCTACCCCATCTGCCGCCACGCTTTTCCAGTCCGCCATCCTTCACTCTGATCCCATGGTAAACATCTGCTTGCTGGAAAGTTACTCGTAGCTGATATTCCACAGGATTATGGATTCTCATCTTCAGCCGCGCAGTCCCAGCTTCAGCAATACTTCAACGAGCTCGTCGGCTGCTCTCCCACAAACTCATCGTGTGCAAGCTCCCTTCCTCTCAGCGACATTCTTTCCGCACAAGATGTATTTTGCGCTAATGCCTTCAACATTGACCAATCTGCCCCTGGAGAGCCAATACGTCCTGTTCATGATGGTGTTTTGGTCACCAGCACGCTTGATTCAATGTCGCTTTTCCCGCAGGTGTCTAAACCGATAATCCTCAGCAATGTACGGAATGAGGCCGGTCCCACCATTTACTGGAATTTCAACGACTCAATGGACATATTGACCTATACAACGATCGTTCGTTCGTCATTAGGGGACCCCAGAGCAAGCAATGTCCTCCTCTCCCCTTTTTATCAAGTGCAGACCCTGGCAGGCGATCAAATTGTAGATGCTCGTGTCCAACTCGAGAAACTTGGTACGGATCAGGTGTGGCGGTGCGCAACATGGAGCTTCGCGCGGAGCTGGACCCAAAACGGTGGGAGAGCATTTGTTGCACAGTACACCGTCGGCGCGACATATCCGGACAACACCGCCATCCCCTTTTGCTCCGGAGCTGGTGTCGTTTGTCATGAGGATGACATCGAGATTGTTGTACGTGCCTTAGTTGATTCACCCTGTCCATTTTCAATGACCAGCTACAGTTCGGCACGGTCTCGAACCCTACATCGGCCCAGTCGTCTTTAATTAATGAGGTTCAGGCTCGATACAGGTCATTTCTTCTTACGGGTGACCCCAACCCTTCGGGCGCGGGCTTCCCTCAATGGTCTCCTGCGACAACGGGAAATTTCTCTGCGCAAAACCTGGGTAGCCCTGGAACGGCATCTATTGATGCGTGCAACACCCAGTTTTGGGGTACTACTAATGTGCCATACGATTATCAAATATTTGGAATCTAGACGACGAAATGGACAACTGTTTTTGGGGCTACGACTCAGTACTCAGGATCCGATGCCCCTTTGTTGTAATATCTTTCCATCACTTGATTGATTACTTACACAACTTAATTCGTGGAGTGTCTCTCGTTTTCAATGGCTTCCCGGGTTCCGCGCCTTCGTTCCACACATCTTTAGAACCCGATGTATTACACAGTATATATTTTTATGGCGTCAATTTATAGTACAGGATCCTTGAGGCTTACCAAAAATGCACGTGCTTAGTCATCGGCTTTGAAATTGACCTTCATCCTTCCCATTGTTGACTCGGTTGTGCTTGGATCTACCTTTCCGTGTCCATGTCTCGTCACCCTACAGCTGTACATACTCTAGGCGAAGATGAACAGCTCCCGGACTCCGTCTTGTCAGTTTCTGAATCTCCATCGACAAGCACCACCTTTGTAACAACCCTGGTAGTGACCATAGACAACTCATCCCTTTTCATTTTCTGACATCATCACGCCAGGGCGATGTCATGGATGGCAGTGAAAGCATTGCAGAGAAATGGATTTCGCTTTCATTCACGTGGTCTGGCAGAACTTTCTCCCTAGAGATTGCGGATTCCGACAGGTTAGATGCGTTGAAAAAAGAGACACTAGTCGGATCGCTCATGATTATCAAGGATATTTGATCTTAAGGGAGTCCTCTTTAGCATGACAGATGTACCACCAGAACGACAGAAAATACTTGGACTAGTGAAAGGGAAACTACCCGCGGATGACGGTCGGATGTAAGCGCTATCACCAAGATTCACGTAAAGCACTTCTGACAAGTACCACCTAGCGGTGACATCGGGCTCATCAGTGGAAAGAAATTTCAACTCGTGGGTACACCGCAAGGCCGCGAGTTGAAGGATCCGAGTCGTCTGTCTTATACATCTCACTGTCAGCCTGAGTTGACGCTACCATTACAGAAATGGAGCTCTTGTCTGATGAGGTCAATGGTCTCGACGTTGACTTCTCTGCGAATCCCGCCGCTGCTGAATCACATAAAAACGACCTGCGTAACATTCGCAAGATTCGCGAAGCAACGGAAAAACTCAAAATCAATGTCATCCACCCTCTTCGCGAGGGAAAGCGATTACTTGTCCTGGATATTGATTACAGTTTGATTCCCCATTTTTAGATGACACTTGACGAAGGTGACGGGTGTTCTCTTAGCGATTTTGGACACGAAACCGCTAACTTCCGGTGCACTACCCCCCTCCGAATGTGCGCGACCTCGACTGCATGAATTCCTGACGGCCATATACCCATATTATGATATATGCATCTGGTCAGGCGCCTGAACCCACCTTTTTCTGGTTTTCTCACAACGGACTCAGGTCGCAGACGAGCTGGATCTGGTTAGAGACGAAGCTGATAGAACTGGGAATGTTGGGAGGGAGTCAAAGTTACCAGGTGATAATACAAAATGTCTTTTTTCCGTCTCTCTAAAAGATGCCCTTGCTAGATATCTTTTGGTAAGCTCTGGAACAGCATTGGTATCGCTCGATATGAATATGAATATCCTCATCGTCAGTGTTGGACAAAACCCCTATGTTCACTGTATTTTCCAAGAGGGATGGGAAATCATATAGTCATCATGTTAAGCCTCTGCAAATCATCTGGAATCACCTCCCTCAATTGTGAGTGATTTCTGTTTGGCCAAACTGGCTGCGTTTTGTGATCATCTCAATTATTAGTGGGGCAAAGAACACCATCCACGTTGATGACCTCGTGAGTGGCATTCTCATCATTTCGGGGGAAACTGACCTCATGAGGTTCTTTGAGGGTCGTAATTTTGCCCTCAATCCCAGACAGGGACTTAAAATATCAGCGTTTCGAGACGCACATACCCCCAGGGCAATGGCTGACCGTGAACTCGACGACTTGGCTAAATATCTTTTATATGTCGCAACCATTCCCGATATGGAGACGTTGAATCATAAGGTAGATGTAATGTGTCATTGAGCCTTCACAGTCTGACCGTTCTATTAGGATTGGAAACGAGTTGTTCGTGCTCTCCCTCCGCATTGATTGTTCTGTCGCATGGGACATGGTAGTGTTCAGGTGTCATTAACTGTGTTAATCTTGCTGTCCACAGTAGTAATTTCGCTTTGGAGCTACTTTATCTACTCGATTCTCTTTGTAAAGCTACGATTCCGATGCTCGATACACCGACATTCCGTTCTGAGTCTTATACAAGGTTGACTTGGTCACTCAAGTCGCAGTGGTTCCATCACTCGTCACTCTTAACGACACTACTAAACTTCTAACCGTGCAACATTGTCCGTTACGGCATCGAACATCGCAAAGGTGGATGGGGCTGCTAGGGATCATAGTCAGCGGTGTTTAAAGGAAACCAGGAGTGACTCGGCGCACTTGCAGATAGGCCAGTCTTCAGCACGGCACGCGCTGGCGTCAGAATATGGGTGGCGGGATCGAAATTCCAACCTTTTAACGACGCAACTTGAGTCACAGAGAAGGTATTTTGTGAGTGGTGGATAGCGACAGAGCTTAATAGGACATACTCGAAACGAGTTCTTCGGCTGGTAGGCCAAGGTAAATCTGGGCAAGTGCCAAGGGAATGGCTGTATATGCCTTTGACAACAACACGATGGTCCTTTGGCGGAAAGACTCTGTAAACACGTAGTAGATAAGTGCAGATGAGTTTCCTAGGCTACACTCACCGATGGAGGCAGTCACTAGTGCTGCGAGCACGCCTGACATTTCTGCGTGCGGGAAATCGCCTTGCCGCACAAGACCGAAGAGAGCTTCACCACGGGAATAAACATGTTCATAGCGCCTTTCCCATACAGAAGCGAACAAATTCAGCGTTGCTCGAGTAAGTGGGAGTGAGGCCACGGCGTCGGGCAAGCGTGTCAACGCAAACTTCGCCGAGGGTCTGTGTATGTCCGATGGTCAGACAGAAGTTGTGATGGAGGATCAAACTCAGCTGGCAGGTCGTTAACTATCATACAAGAGAGCACAAGGGGAATGGTGATGAGAAGTCGCGTAGGGTGGTTGTCGTTTGTTGCCTTTAGAAAGGGGCGGTAGAGTCAAGCCTTCGCAATGCACGATAAGATAGGGGTGGACATACGGTAAGGTCCACACGTTCTGCTGCTTGGATAAGCCCATAGTGGTCTCCTTTGGCTTGCAAGGCTGCGATTTGGGCAAATGGCTCAATGTATGACGATGAGGAAGATGGGGGAGTTTGAGCCTCGGTGGCGGTTAACGCGTCCATTGCAATCCTAGCTGATTCGGGCGTTGGGGATTTCAGGGTGAGTGCAGCCTGAGGGTCTTGGAGGTGTTTGTCCACGATGGGAAGCACACACATGTATTACTAAACGGGGGTGCCAAATTCGGTCAAGGTTCGGCAGCGCCAAGGTACTACTTTCTTTCTAACGTTCACATCCTCAATCATGGAGGATTTTATAGCCGATGAAGTCGAGTCAATTCTCTATATAGCACGTGAGATATCCGGTAGGCCCTATTCTCTCCTTCATGTTGTGCCGACGCAAGAGGGATTGCAGTATATAGGATCCCGCCTTTGAAGGCTAATGAGGGCCACCGCGCGCAAGAGTGGGGCGACCTTGCTCAACCTCTATGGAAAGGTCGAATGCGTGTAGTAGAGAGATCCGATTCAGTTTCTCTCTTATTCGAAGATGCACAAACTGGTATAGACCGTCACATTCTCTCGCAGTTGGTGATCGACTAACAGACGAGTTCTTCCAGGCGAATGTATGCCCACATCATTCTGTTAAAAAGGTTATCTCCTGAGGCATCAGCCTATAGCATTTGCAAAGGCACTGTACGACCCTTCCAGGCCATCTGTAGAGGCTGTCCTTGATTCGTCCCGATATTTTGTCGTCCGAATCGAAGATAACGGACGAAAAGCTTACATCGGAATGGGGTTTGCGGAGCGGTCCGACAGCTTCGACTTCAGTGAGTTAATGGCACTCACAAACCCGAATGCCCCCTAAGTAACCTAATGCAGATGTGGCCTTACAGGACTACACAAAGTAGGCAGCCGTGAAAATTTGAGCGATCATTGTTTTGATACGGCATTTCTAGGAGATGGAAAGCTCGTATGAACCCTCCATTGCCGACTGAGGACGAAGACAACCCTTCACCACATATCCCATCGGGACCAAAGAAAGACTATTCACTCAAAGATGATCAGACCTTCATTATTTCCATTCCAGGACGCGGTAGTAAATCTGACAGTGGTTTGACCTTGCTAGGGTCGAAGGGGCCAATTAGTGACAATCACGATATAGGTTTTGATACGGGTACAGGCGGTGCCTTTCCGTTACTTCCGCCGCCTCCTAGTGCACCAAAGAAACACTGAATAAAGTCCCAGGGATACTCAGGATGTGAATAGGAGCAGTTTAGGTTGCCAATGCTATCTTTTACTAGATTGTAAATGTACTATAGTCCAGGCTGGCCTTCTGCTATGCAAACCAACAGATAGTTCTGAAATCTTACTTTTTTTTGGACTGCAATCAAATATGTACCATTTACCTCTCTTTTTTCTTTCTTTCTTGGAATCAATTACTGTGTGCCTTGGGATACAGAACCCAGGCTCCTATTGTAAGCCAGCTAGACCTCTGGACCACTGAAATATAGACAGATAAGGCAGGCGTCACTAGGAACTGACAAGGGTTACATAAGCTAATTCTGCCCGTCTACTGCTCCTGCTTCTCCTTCTCCACATCTCAAAAATCACCATGTCTGGTAACTAGAATTGGTAGATATGATGTCCCTTTACAATAACTAGTTGCCAGAATTTAAAAATATCTAGTATTGATAGAGAAGAAGCAAGAATATATATTATTACACTAAATGTATTTTTTTCACTGTAGGACTTGAAAAAACAGGTTTCATGTTTTTTTTTGCACGATTTTGGTCACTTACATAACATATCACATGATAACATGTGACCATGCACATGATGTTTTTGGCCTTTAGCCTTTGATGAAAAGATTCTGTAAAACAAATGCTGCGGAGGAGTTGTGCTGCAAGAGCAAGTGCTCAAAACATACATAGGCATTTTGCCAATCAAAAGAATGTTCAGAGAAATGAAGATGACATTGAAAGTGAGTCCATTCAATGTTAATATTGCCAAAGGAAAGACTCAAGGGTTGCAGCTGTAGCCAAAACATTTCCATTGGCAGACCTAGACCCCGAGATAACAGATTTCTGTGCATGTCTTAACATCACACCTACTATCTGGAAATTCCCTGATGAGAATAAAAGTGGTCCTGGCCAGTCCTCTGACATTGAAGAGGAACCTGAACTGAAAAAGTTCACTCAAGCACTCCAAATTGCACAAATCACTGCACTGAAGAAAGAGATGGAAAACAAGAGAACAAAGTATTCAAAACAGTCCAAAAAAACTCTAAAATGCTGCATGCAGGTCCGTAACAAGTTGGCATCGATGGGTTTCCTCCCTATAGATGAAGACATACAACTCAAGAGCAATACAGAAAAAGAAAAGGATGCAAACACACCAGAAGTGGTCAATATTGTCACTGCACTCCGAGAGGAATCAGAAGAAGCCTCTGATGAAGCAAGCACACTTGTACAAGACACCATCAGTAGCGCTTCTGAGGTGGATTCTGAAGAGGACTTACCTATAGACAGCATCCAACTCTATTGCAGATACTGCATCCACATGGAGTTAGAGGAGAGTGCTAAAGATGGTGACAATGACACTATAAGCAAAGACAAGACAGAAGATAAGGAAACTCTTACCGCATGTAAATATCTTCACATTCTTTGACATGAAGTCCTGGCACATCGAGAAACATCCAAACAGATACCTGGTTCCATATCACAGATCCTAAGTGATCAATACAAACTTTGGGAAGCAAGAACACAACTTACAACAGAGGTGAAGAAAGGTGATCTTGATGTGATTGTCCAGGCACACATCACAGCAATGATTGGCCTCCTAAATATCTATACAGATGATAACTTGGGCTATTCCTGGATCAGATCATCAGAAATCGTAGCCAAGACACAGGGACATGGAACAAGCCACGCACGACGCATCTGCAAGTAGGCAGTGGTGTTCTTGGAGTGGGGGCACCTGCCTCTCTACCAGCTGAATTGGAAATGAGGCACACTTGTTGATGATGAAGACATCACCCAGGAAATCAAGATATGGATGCTGGAGAAAGCAAAAGGAAGTTTCTTGAAGGCCTAGGATGTTGTCGAGATTGTTGCCAGTCCAGACATGCAAGCAATTTTCATGCAAAAAGGGATTACTAAGCTGTCCATTTCCATCAAAACAGCACTTCGTTAGCTTGATAAATTGGGGTGGACTTACGGGAAGCTAAAGCATGGTATGTATCTTGATAGGCATAAGAGGGCAGATGTGGTAGAATACAGGGAAGCGTTTGTGAAATGCTGGATGCAACATGAGTGACAATTCCATCGATGGGACCACAATGGGAAAGAACTCCCACGCCCAAATGGGTTCCCAGTTGCTGGTATGACTGGACGCTTCTGCCTCATCCTCATTACACACGACGAATCTACATTCTTCCAGAATGATAAGCATAACATGGGATAGAGCCACACAACCAGCAAGTTGAAACTGAAGGCCAAAGGTAATAGCCAGACATTAATGGTGTCAGACTTTCTGACACCAGATTGGGGATGACTGCGCAATGGTGATGAGTGAGTCCCTCTTGGTTCTCACAGCTTTACAGTATCTAACACATCTTCATAACCACCAGGGAAGCCTGTATTATCTTCAAGGCTGGCAAAAATGTTGAAGTAGAATGCCCTATGCATCTACTTGTTGTGCTGTATAACCGGTTTCCCCTGTGGACCAGACTGGAGACACCTTAGGTGCTCTGATAATCCATATTGCCTTATTCAGAAAGTCGCGTCGTGTGAGCGTGCTGGAAGCCCCGCCTGTCATGGACCATGCAACTGATGCACATGTCTCTAGATGTGTCTGGATGCCCCGACAGTCGTGGACCACCTAGCTGAGGCACATCACAATTACAATAGCTCGGATTACCATATATGGAATAAAGCTGCTATAGATACTGTACACACGCATTCAGACTGATAACACGCATATGGGCTACCTTACCCCCCTTTTGTCCTACATCGCTTGCTACTCTGCATGCCTGTGCCACATGGCACTTCTTTATGCTTAGCTATGTACGCCTCAATGCATTAAATTGTGTAGTAAAGCATATAAATAATGTACAGTAATTACATCAATAATAACTAATTTTTTCCCCTCTTCTGGTGAAATTCCTGTGCGTATACCACTGCACACACACTTGGTACCTCCAAGTTCAACAGGTTATGGGCCCTGACAAACATTCCAATTATCTCTGAATACAAGATTCGCCCTCCCCACAAGTGTTACATTCTCCCATCCAATGTAGGCTTCTGATCATTCTCACTCAGTGCATCTATGTGTTGAGATCTGTGCTGGGGCCTAATCAGCCTTGCACGAGGTGTATGATGGAACCAGGCGTGGTAGAAGTACACCAAGCCCCCTCTATCCCTGCGCGCTTTACTGTACCCTTTTACTGTAGCAGGACATTACAGTCCTTAGGCCGGTCTGGGGGACGCCCGGATCAGCTATAGGCCCAGCGAATGGTTGGCCATTCACCCTTAAGTGGGACCAGTTTTGGGGTATCAAGGCCAGGGGTAGTCATCCCTCTGAAGCTCTTGCCTCTGTACAACTGCACTGCACTACAATACTTAGATCTTTTGTTTATCTATGCGCCCAATCATCTAGGCATTAATCCGGACTCCCCTGACGGCACTCAGGTGGTGGGTTTTCCCCCACATCCCTGAGTGGAACTCACAGGCGGCTCATCTCGGACATAGATACCACCACGTGCGCCCTTATGGAGTGCATGTGTGGACCTTTTTACTTAGGAACTTATTCACTACTATATAAATGCACACATGAAGGCAGGACACATTAGCGTTCTGGCCTATACAGCTCCACAGATAAGAGAGATCAAGATTCGTTCAGAAGATCACTATTGTAGATCACCCCACTACAATAAAGTAATTATCCCAACTTTGTCCCAATACACCTAGTACATGCACAAAGCTGCTGATCTGACCACCAGTGCAATCAATCGTTTCGGATCCCTTGGGCTCATTACCAATGCCCACAACTTAATCCACCACATCTGGCCACCTCACACGTGCCCAGATCGCTCAGTTTGATCAGCTCTGGATCAATGAGGCTACCAACACGCTCTAATCAAGCAAAAGGACGACTTGAATTGATCACACACCCTCTAGCATTGATTGAACAGTCTGGAAATTGATCTAGATCACAGACATACGCAAATCTATGTCTCTATGTCGATACAGATCTGTATTTCCTTATCGCCTCTAACACCGGAATACTATGCATCCACGCATTAGATCATCAAACTGATGGACACATATGGTAGCACTTCGGGCAGCACAAACCAAATCTCATCTATGGATCTGATCTATACTTGCCCATTTAGATAATGCTGTACTCTGTACTATAGATCAGACTTCATAGATCCCACTCTAATCAAAGGCATGTCAAGGCCTGAGTGCAGATCTACAGCTGATTAAAGTTGGAACTGGCACTATCACCACTACACACCCCAAAATCATCAGATCTTGCTGAGCAGTACGCTCACTGTTCCATCCTTAATATATGTGCTAAACATCTATCACAAATCCATGTGACAAATAAGCTACGATCTGATCAAATCTAAAAGGTGTTAGGATCAACTGATCCGCAGTTCATATTGCTAAAGGGAACCCACACATATCCCTAAACACGTATATCAGAGGCACTGCCGCTCTGCTTTAACACCTGGTTTTTCAACGCGCGCAACTCACCCTTGCGTGCCACACTCAATACATAGTCCGAACAGTCCACAAGGACTCTGATCATGAGTTATATCCATTACTTGGCACCCCCAATATACGTGCTGGAAGTTATTTGCCAAATGGATCAGATTGACCATTCCGATCTGGCTGATCTGACACAGTCTTAGTTCTGCTGCAAGGATTTCTGTATCTTACAATGCTCGCCACAAATCCTCGCATCAGGCAGTGGTAGAGTACTATGGTATGTGCTGGTGACACACAGTGATTGCCCCTAGGGTATTACCCAGACATCATATGAGATCATGCATCCCACACTCCAATAGATAAGCAGATACTTAGCAGCCAGTGCGAATAGCATCCTAGATCAAAAGGACATTGAGTTTAATAACTATAATACAACCAGGATTGTCTTAATAGATCAAGAAAGTTGAGCAATCTAATTGTGCAAAGCTATGGCTACGTCGCAAAAGCCAGCTTAATCTAACAGCTTTCGGGGTATGCGATTAGCACCACACCACAGACAACAATCAATCTACGTCATCTACCTCCTGATCTTTGCGAAAGGCACTCTCTGAATGAGATCTGGAACGCTGGTCATGTTTCCCTCATCTCAAATCTCACGCATCTTGTGATGCAAAAAGCACATGCTTAACGTGTATGTGCTTGCTGATAAGCAGCACACTTAGTTTGCGCAGATCAATTATATTGTGCTTATCGGGTATGATGCCTCAATCTGATTGATATAGGCAATGGGATAACCATACCCACTCCACTGATCTGTCCCTGGGATATGACAGTATCCATGCGAGCAGCTTCCCATCTAATTGGGTGCTAAGACACACCCTGCACAATCTCCCACATCTCTTTTCGGTAAAACGCAGATCCTAATCAGACTGCAATGGCCACCATAGCGAGCCCCTTCCCCTGCTCTACCTGATAGCAGTGCGGAAGAAGTAATCTAAACCCCTAGATCACCCAGATCTTCAAAGATCAATGACCGATCTTTCACAATCATGCCTGCATTCAAATCCAACACTTTCCGATCTTTTACCATCAAACCGCAATCTATCTATTCACATCACAACAAACAGTCACACCTGAGTGCTCCACCTAACACGTGCTTATTCCCAGTCACAGGGAAGTGGAGATACACGCATGAAGGATCAGTACAATTAGTTGCATGTAAGATAGATTAACACATCTTAGCCATCAGCGCACATGCCCGCACTGCTGCTTCTGCTCCAGGAATGTCCCTTGGGCAATCAAGCAAGGGCCGCCACTTCGGCAAATGCTTAGTGCTAACCAACGCTTAATCGGAAGTGACCCTGCATTATATGTGAGAATATGAGACTTGTCACAGTCAGATCACCGTGTCAGAACAAGTCGTCGTTCGTCGTTTATTTGCGAAGTCCTTGGGTGAGACAGTCGCAGGGTCCGTTGTCATGAGCTACGGCGGGGGAGAGGTATTGGCAGAATCTGTAGTCAGGCTTGACTTCAGCAGGGGGCATGTGCGAGCGAGGGCCTGAGGGAGGCACGAGCGAGTACTTAATGCGACTCAAAGACAATGGATGGGTTCGCTAAGCAATGTCTCGAAGGCGTCCTTAGATTCCTGAAGGCGGGTCACTCGAAGAAGACAAGAACGTCTGAATTCCACAAGAGAACGAGCTTAGAGCTCGTCCTATGAAATGCACGTGCTTATATACATAGGGGCCTCGAGGTACACATGAGGCAGGCGAGTCAGAGATAAGGAACATGCGCGCAGCGCATGTCAAGTCAAGTCAGAGATAACGGAACGCATACAAAACGTGCAGTCAACATGTTGGAGGCACGGCGCGACACAAGAGTGACAAGAGAAAGGAGAAATGGAAAAGTAAATGTAGGTAACGTGGTGGGGGAGCGAATTGTGACAAGACTAGATAGTGAACGTATGGGCATTCTGTCCTCAACACGAGATCAACGCCTCATCTAAAGGCGATCTCTAGGAGCTAGTATGGCTTCCAATTGGTCAAATAGATATTAAATCAAATGGGTGTCTTGATTAATACGAAAGTGCATGTGCGCTCGCTCAAATGGCCTGGGATACATGCAATTCCCACTATTGATTAAGATGAAATCCTCTCTCCTGCTGCACACCCCAAGTCATTTAGACAACTGCTAGCACTTTTGGATTGGGAAATCCGTTCAGACTCCAAATTAGAGTCAATTGGCATGCTCGGCGTAGAGATTCACTAGGAGCGATCAAAGGATCTCATCATTCTATAATAAGAGATTACTGTGCGACGCTTTCCCAAGCGACAAACCGTCTCAAAAGCTAGCTTCCTGCACATGGACCTAACCAGTCCATGGAGTTCCTGATGGACTCAGCACAAGCAGATGACTCTATTAATACAGGCGCATATGCACATCATCAGCGCACGGGGGGATGACCTTTCAAACCCTTTCAAATGCTATTATCTACACTGATGATCACACATGCATGGGTGCTTCTTCTGAAGTGATTAAAGTGATCAACGATCTAATCTCACTAACCCTCACGGGTGTCACAAGACCACTGATTCCAGTGAAGATTGCCCCTTATCTAAGACATACGCATACGCGTGTTTGCTCTACAAGGCAATTAGAGAAACAGATCAAATCAGGGTACATCACAATAACTCTAGATCACTTTGGCTTGCTATGCCAATACCCACAATATAACCCTTAATAGCTTGTGCGCTACGCACACCAAAAGATCTGATGGAAAGGTGTCATCTGATGACAATCCAAGCCTTATCTGGCACCCTTCTCCAAACTTGGATCTGCGCACAATAATATATCCAATCTGAGAAATTGGATTGATGTGCTGCCTTGGGTTGATCTAACTCCAGTCTGGGAGATCAGACTGATGATCTTACTATGCCCTGCATTATCTCCCACCAATCCACTGCGATTACAAAGGGATCCATTTAAATCTGGCCCTCATCTCAATCATGAGACGCAGATCCTAATACGCTTCATTGAGCATCATGTGCTACGCGTGTAATCAGACTTAGGGTTGATCTAATCTTCCCCTCCTCTGAACGCTTACAGTTGAGATGAACGCTGACAGTCCTCACACAACTTTTATCACACTCACTCACTTTGCTCTAATGCAAAACATGATCTCAGAAGTATACATTATCAGATCACAGGGGGATGTTGAAGTAGAACGCCCTATGTGTCTACTTGTTGTGCTGTGTAACCGGTTTCCCCTGTAGACCAGACCAGAGACACCTTAGGTGCTCTGATAATCTATATTGCCTTATTCAGAAAGTCGTATCATGTGAGCGTGCTGGAAGCCCTGCCTGTCACGGACCATGTAACCGACGTGTGTATCTCTAGATGTGTCTGGATGCCCCGACAGTTGTGGACCGCCTAGCTGAGGCATGTCGCAATTACAATAGCTCAGATTACCATATACAGAATAAAGCTGCTGTAGATACTGTACACATGCATTCGGACTGATAACATGTATATGGGCTACCTTGCCCCCCTTTTGTCCTACATTGCTTGCTACTCTGCATGCCTGTGCCACATGGCACTTCTTTATGCTTAGCTATGTACACCTCAATGCATTAAATTGTGTAGTAAAGCATATAAATAATGTACAGTAATTATATCAATAATAACTAATTTTTTCCCCTCTTCTGGTGAAATTCCTGCGTGTATACCACTGTGCACACACTTGGTACCTCCAAGTTCAACAAAAAATTGCGACAGGTGGTTTGACACTGACAACCTTCTCAGACAGGTCGATAAGGTGATTGACATTTTTGAGGGTCTAACTCAGGGCTGGGCCCAAGGCCTTTTTCTATTCGACAATGCACCTAGCCATCAAAAGCATGCACCGGATGCCGTATCAGCACAAAACATGGTGAAAGGTGCATTGGCCCTTCCTCTGTTTCCTGCCACTACCCCTGCTGCTACCTACAAAGACATGAACACTGGATGTAGAACGGAGACATCCTGGCCATCTTCATTGCATGTAACAGTGCTGAGGGCAATGTGCAGTCATGCCACAGCTCTTTTTTTTTCAAAGCTGACTTCTCTCACAGGACTGAAGAAGGGGTGGGCGCACCTCCCTAATGGTCCATGCATGTGCAGTGGCACGCTCCCAAATAGTGAACCACACATATTTTATTTCCCTGAAGACTACCCCTCCATACCTGGCTGGTTCAAGGGCATGGAGGTCATCATTTGGGAGTGTGGTCTGTGGCCCAAGGAGGGAGACCTTCTCACTCAGTGCCTGGGGTTTCATTGCCCCCTTGGCCGCACTAATTGCTGTTGTTGGTGCATTATCTTTTCCTAGCCCAATTTCATGTCTTAGAAGTCCTAGCTTCAAGAGCTCGTCGAGTCTTGTGGCCACCTGTGCGATTTTTACCCCAAATACCACTGTGAGCTCAATTTCATTGAGCAGTATTGGGGGGCTGCGAAGCTCCGTTTCCGTATGGCAGGGCATGTGGCAATGATTGATGAGGTGGAGAGAAAGGTCATCCAATCCCTTGATGACATTCCCCTCCTTTACATTTGATGGTAAGTCCTCTTTGTTCTATTTGTCGTATCTTTCTTATATGTTTTCTAGCTTTGCAAACTGGTCTGCATGCTTCATCTCAGCATATGATGCAGGTCTTACTGGATCACAGGTGGTATGGGCGAATCGGAAATACCATAGCCATTGTAGTTTACCCCTGGATATTATTGCAAAAGTGAAGCATAGTGTTAATTGGTGAACTTTTTTGCACCTGCCCATGATCAATGTCATACATATGTACACCATTGTTGTGGTTTGGGAATTGGAGAATATGTGCAAATCAATAAGTCTCCATTCACTCACAGCTGTGCCTACCCATCACAAATGAATGAATAGCTAGAACACACAGTGCTGCTCTACGCATGCCCATGCCCTAATCCTCTACCATCTGATGATGATTATCTCACACTGCCTTCCTTTTCCTTTCTATCCTTGGCATGAGGAAGATGCCACTGACCCAGTCATGGGACATTGTTGCTTTTGTGGTGACTGCCCAGCTGCATGGGCACTATTCCTGCAGTTGAGCTGTGATGACCGATAGGTCGATGAGAGAACGGTGAGGAATTGACTGGAGGTAGAGATTGGAATATTTGGTTGTAGGCGACTGGGATTGTAGTATGTGTTGACGTGGACTTTATATATTGGTGAATACATAGTATTGTTTATGGCATATGTGTGACATATAAACATGGAGTTGAAGACCTCCTGAAATTTTGTCCAGCTTACATAAGCTAAACCCTAGGGTTAGAAGCTTATGTAACCCTTGTCGGTTCCTAGTGATGCCTGCCTTAGTCCATGCATGAGTTCAATAAGGAAGGTAACCAAGTTATAAAGTCATGTACCAAAGATCCAAGAACATGCAAGGTATTGCTAGATAAAGGAGAGAGACAGAGAGAGACAGTATGTGTATGTGTATATATATATATGTATATATATATGTATGTGGAATGGCTCCATGTGAGCCACTTGAACAATGCTGGATGGTGCTAGATGAGGAAATAGGGATGAGATGAAAATAAATAGGAGAAAACTGATGTAACCAGTGGTACTCATAGCCCTGCCCAGGAGATACTTGTTGTCACTGCTGCTACTAGTGTGATAATGTTAGGCTTGAGTTGGTAGTTGAGTTAGGTTGATGGTGTGGCTTTGAACCTAGTATCGACCTGTAGATGAAGGGTTGCTGTCATGAACTTACTACTTTTTCAAGTAGAGTGGTAAGAGGCGACTTGGGCTTGTAGTTGGAGGTGACTGATAAAGAGCAAGAAATGGGCAATGAAGAGTAGGAAGAGCAAGATAGCCAGGTAAAGGTGAGGCTCTAGGGCTGAGAATGGGGGATAGACAAGAGAATAGTCTGGAGACTATTTACTACAATTCGTAAGTCTTATATACTAATATAAGAGGGTCTGTGTGTAGCCTCTAGGGCCAGCACTGGTACAGATGACAGGTATAATCTATCCATATATGGTACAAGGTGATCAGTCAGCTGTATGTCGGACTATAAAAGCACACAAGTCATCCAGCTGTGCAGGTGAGTCATCATGCTGTGCAATGCTGTGCAATGAGTAATCCAGGTCTTGCACTTGGTTATCATTATTACTATTTCAAGTCTGACCATATAGTTGTGAGGTCGCTCCTTATAAGGAGATTATTGATCAAGAGATATCCCTTATATAGGAATATTTGATAAGTCTAAGCTTTCCCATTGGTCAGGACCTGACCATATGACTGTATGGTCAATAGGCAGAGTCTTATAGAGGGTCTATTGAGGCACACTCTCCTGAACAAGTCACAAGTGTTCTCCCAGGGTCACATGGGGTTTCCAGAATCATATGTTCTTTCCATAGTCATGTGTAATGTCCCAGGATCACATGTTCCCAAGTTTGACTTGGTTACTTGACTATAGCTTAGCTTTAGGGGCAGGGTCTGTAGACTTAGGGGCATTGTTCTCAATATCCTCTTAAGGTCATGAGATCCAGGAGTGTGTGTGGAAGTCACGAACACAGCCAAAGGCTGCAATTGTGGCAGTTGTACTTCTTGAGACAGTCACAAGGTCCATTGTTGTGCACTACTTTGGGGGAAATGTACTAGCAGAACTAGTAGTTGTTGTGAGTCAGGGTGTCCTGCAGTGTCTGAAGTTGCATATAGTAAGGTTACTGCTTGCTGCTATATGTTGAAGTAGCCACCTTATGAGAGCACACAAGAGAGAAGAGAGGAGGGGGAAGTTGACTTGTTATTGAGTAGACAAGGAGACTCAACTTGCTATCTTAGGGACAGCAAGGGCTACTACTTATACTACAGAGTCCTAGTACAGAGATCCTAGTACCGTACAGGCAGAACAATAGGAACTATACTAATAAGGCAGTAGTTGGAGGCAAACAATAAGATCCTACTACAACTACTACTAGGATTGGTAAGCATATCAGTCAGCATATCACAAGGCATCAGTCAGCCAGGTAGTCATCAGTCAGCAGTATCACTAATTGTACAATCATATACTAAGGGCTGGTTCCCATGAGTTACCCTAGTATATGCATATGAGCTAGCCTACCAGGTGCCAGTTTCATCACCCTCTGCTTAGGCTGGGCAGCCATGCCTAGCATGCTGCCTGAAGGGGCACTGCTCATCATCGTCAATGCTGTGCCAGAGGATATCAATTTGGCTAATGCCAGCACAAGTACATTGCAGGGCCAGGCCTTTGCAAAACACCAGTGACTTGGCGTGGCACAACACTTCAAGTTGTACCTTACATATGGTGCAGGCATGGTTGACTCTGATGTGCTTCTCCTTGAGTTGGCAGATTTTGTGCTTAATGGTTTGTACCTCTTCATTGAGGGATCAGTAGCAGGTAAGGTCAGTGGTGACACCCCAGTTGTCCAGGGTGCAGCTCTGCTTGAGCAGGTTGTTGAAGTGAGTGGTACTTCTGTGCATAATGCCACAGAACCATTGGGGAAGTGGCTCAACTGGATTGTCAACTGACACAATTGGCTAGGCATAGATAGGCACCAAGTACAGGGGGTTGTGCTCTCCTTGTTCAGTAGTGAGACACCATATGTTGCCATGCTCCACCTGCTTGACCTACTTGATGGGGCAGTAGAGGCCATGGCTGATTGGGATCTTGAGACCTGGGTAGTGGATGTTTCCAATGTACCCCTCAGGTGGGGCATTGTAGGTGGCCTCATACTCCAAGACCCTTGCTGCCAAGGCATCGATTTGAGATTGGCGCTTCTGTATTTCAAAGTTAGCCTGCTCACACTGGTGGATGGTCTCTACCAGTCCCCTGGCAATTCCAGTGAGCCCAGTCATATCAAGATTTTGGTAGCTGTCAAGGATGGCTTTGGTGGTGTAGGGGCTGAGAGGGTGCTGGTATGATGGGGGAAGGCTGGCTGTGGTTTGAGCTGGGGTTGGAGTTTCGACCTGCCCTGTTGCCTGGTTGTGGGCTTCATTGCTGTCTATCCTGACTGCAACAAGGTTCTGGACAAGGCTCTGCATTGCTGTAGTCCTCTGCTGGAAGCTGCTGCTGCTGCTACTTCTGCTGCTGTTTCAGGATGAGGAGACACTAGAGGCAACTGGGCTCCCAGCACAGGTTGTGGTATTGTCTTTGGCCATCATCGTTGTGATATTGACGGTGGGGTTTGATGCAGAAGTACAAGTGGGTGATGGCATAAGTGTAGGTAGGGTAAGAGTGGGCCTTGGGTTTGAAGTTGTGGAAGTTGTGGGTGGTGTAGGGCCAACTATGAATAAGGGTAGAGAAGAAGGTTTGGGGGAGTCCTAGCTTTCTTGGGGAATCCAGTATGGGCAATGGGTCTTTTCTGACTGGTGAAGTGACTTGCTTTTATGCTTGTGAGGGGTGTCTGTTGGTGATAGGCTTTAATGGCATCTGGGGCATGGATGTTCTGAAGGGGCTCCCAGGTGTTATTGCTTTCAGGGTATCCTTTCTATTTTACAAGATATTGCAGGATCTTGCTATGCCCAAAGATCCAATAATTGCAGATTAGCTCCACTTCATATTCCTCTTCTCTGTTGATAAGGTCAGGTGGTGGTCAGGAGAAGTTTGGCCTGTGTGCAGGAGTTTTACTATAGGGCAATAAGAGGGATGCATAGAACATGTTGTGGATTTGCCAGATTGCCGGTAGGGCCAGCTGATATGCCACAGGAGAGATCTCCTTGATGATCTTGAATGGCCCATATCTTTTGGGTGCTGTTGCAAACTTACTACTTTTATTTCAAGTAGCAAGGTGAGCAGTGATGAGGGCTTGTAGTTGGAGGTAACTGTACCAGAGGATGAGGACTGAGAAATGGAGCAAGAAGAGTGATAAGACAAAGGGAGCTAAGTAGAGATGAGACTCCAGAGTAGACAATGGAGGTAGACAAGAGAATAGTCTGGGAACTATTCGCTACAATTCACAGGTTTTATATACTAATACAGGGTGGTCTGTGCGTAGCCTTTAGGGCAGGCACCAGTACAGAAGACAGGTGTAATCTATACTTATATGGTACAAGGTCAGGAGAGTCTATGGGGAATCCAATGATCCAATTAGGAATTCAAGGGAAATCCAACTTATTTCCAGATCTAGGGAGAGTTTCTGATATGGGACATCCTCTGGAGAGGCTATGGGGAATCCCTGGGGAAATCCCATTTGTATTGGTAAGCCCTCTTGGCTTGGTAATCTTGATTACCTTCCAGGTATTGGTCAATAGCTTAGTAACTCATCCAAAGTGGATGTGATCATATGCTCTATGATCACATGATTGACCTAGGTTATGTGACAGGTCATGTGACCTGGAAAGTAGGGAAAGATCACATGACTAGTCAGGTGATACTTTTCTAGGGTTATGTGACCCCAAGTTAGACTTGGTCACTTGGCTATAAGTAGGCTTTAGGGGCAGGGTTTGTAGACTTAGGGGCATCATTCTTGATCCCCTTTTAAGGTCATGTGATCCAGGAGTGTGTACAGAAGTTATGAATGTGGCCGAAGGCCATGATTGTGACAGTATCCCCTCTCTAGGCCTTCCTTGCACCTGCAAGGCTTGAACTTGTCTCTGTCGTGTTTTGAATTCGTGTAGTAGCTCCTTGGCATATGTTAATTCTTTGGTGGGTAGCCAGGAATTTTCAGAGTTGGGGTAACCTTTCCATTTGACTAGATACTGTATACTTTTGCAGTTTCGAGTAGGTCAGAATTTAAGGATTTGTTCTATCTCATAGTGTCCTTCTTTATCACCAATGATCTCTGGTGGTGGTTGTTCAAAGTTAGGGCTATGTGAGGCAGTTTCAATATATGGTTTCAAAAGCAAGTTGTGGAATACAGGGTATATCTTCATTGTTGGAGTTAATTCTAGTTTGCAGTTAGTAGCAGTGGCCCATAGTACTTTAAAGGGGCCATAGCATCGTGGTACGAGTTTGGCTTTAGGATGGGTGGTCTGGAGGTTTGTAGCTTTGAGTAGAACAAGGTCGTCTTTGCAGAAGATGTGTGATGGTTCAGGGGGCTTTTCTTTGCACATTTTGTTAGCTGCAAGTAGTAGAGCTACTGTGACTTCTTTGCATATTTGCTCTAGGTATTGTATGTGTTCATCAATGCTTTGTAGTCTGGTCTAAAGGTACAATGGTGGTTTAAAGGTGGGCTGAAACCCGTACCAGACTTTGAATGGTGATTTATAGGTGCTGCAATGAGGGTGTGCATTATGTGTGAATTCAATGATAGGGAGTAAGTCTGCCCAGTTATCTTGTTGGAAGTTTCTACAAATACAGAGGTATTGTTCAATTTCTTGGTTAACTTGTTCAGATTCTCCATCTGTCTGCAGATGAAATGCTGTAGAAAGTCTTTGCTCAATCCCTAGTTTTTGCTATAGTTCTTAGGTTACTTGTGCTGCAAATTGTGGTCCACAGTCCAAAATAATTGTTAAAGGGAAACCCATGCATTTCCATACATTGTCCATTAGTAGTTGGCTAGTTTGTTCTGCTGTGATGGTTTTGTGGCAAGGTGATAGAATGACTGCTTTGCTATGATGGTCTACTACTGTAAGGATACTATCATATCCTTTTGACTTTGGAAGGTCTATGATGAAGTCTATAGTTGTTATGATCATGGCCCTTTGGCCACATTTGTAACTTCCACACACACTCCTGGATCATATGACCTTAAGAGGGGATTGAGAATGATGCCCCTAAGTCCACAAACCCTACCCCTAAAGCTGAGTTATAGTGAAGTGACCAAGTCTAACTTTGGGTCACATGACCCTGGAAAAGTATCACCTAACCAGTCATATGATCTTTCCCTACTTTCCAGGTCACATGACCTGTCACATGGCCCAGACTGATAGTTAGGCCTTTTCAGTGGCCAATTGTTACACCCAAAAATGGAAATCACGCACTTAAAAAAGGAAGAGCCCAGTAGTTTGGTAGAGCTATCAGAATTTCACACTCAGAAAAATAAAACGATCTTGGAATTGTTAGTGTAAGCAAAACAAACATAGAGCACATGTTGTTAAGGCACATGTCATGGAAACTGTGAAGAAAGAAAGGGCACATGTTTGTGTTCCGAAAACCAAACACAAAGCATATGCCCCTAAACAAATCTGTCTAAGTCGAGTGGGGGATGGGGGTAAACGCGTGCACAAGTGCATTCCTGCACATTATACATATTTCAGGGATATCACTGCCTGTCTGAACCCTATCCTGGTAGCAGAAAGGGGCGCAAATGTGTGCCTGGGCGATACAGCAGAAAATTGCAAAAATGCAAACCTGGGTGCACCACTTGGGGGGGAATGTGTAGCTGGGGTTGCTGCAGATAGGTTTGTGTGAGCGAAATAACCCTTGGCAGGGTCGGCCGCTGCAGTGGGAGGGGACACATGGGTGGGGGCATGCACAGCGATGCAAATGCGCACGCAGCCATGTGCCTGGAAATGCCATGCCATTCCACTTTTCTCGATGCAAAATTGACTTGAACAGTTTTTTGTGTATGTGTATGCGCTACCTGCTCTAATGATTGGCCCGTTTCATGCCGTAGATCTCATCTATTTTTTAAAAAGAGCATGTGCAACAGGGTAGAGATCCATGGCATGAAATAGGCCGATCATCAGGACAGGTAGCATGTATATAAAAAACTGTTCAAGTCAATTTCTCATTGAGAAAAGTAGAATGGCATGGCATTTCCAGGCACCTGGCTGTATGCGCATTTGCGTCACTGTACGTGCCCCACCTGCGCATCCCCTCCCGCTGCAGTGGCCGACCCCGCCGAGGGTTATTTCACTCACATGAACCCATCTACGGCAACCCCGGCTATACATTCCCCCCCAAGCAGTATGCCCGGGTTTACGTTTTTTGCGTTTTTCTACTGCATTACCCAGGCACACATTTGCGTCCCTTTCTGCTACCGGGATAGGGTTTGGACAGGCGGTGACATCCCCGAAATATGTATAATGTGTAGGAATGCACTCGTGTGCACGTTTACCCCCGTCCCCCACTTGACTTAGACAGATTTGTTTAGGGGCATATGCCTTATCAGCATGTGCTTCATGTTTGTTTTTTGGAACACAAACATGTGCCCTTTTTTTTACAGTTTCCATGACACGTGCCTTAGAGACACGTGCTATATGTTTGTTTTGCTTACACTAACAATTCCAAGATCGTTTTATTTTTCTGAGTGTGAAATTCTGACAGCTCTACCAAACTACTGGGCTCTTTCCTTTTTGAGTGTGTGATTTCCATTTTTGGGTGTGACAATTGGCCGCTGAAAATGCCCAACTCAGACTGATCACGTGATCAGCGAGCATATGATCCCATCCACTTTGGACAAGTTACTAAGCTATTGACCAATACCTGGAAGGTGATCAAGATTACCAAGCCAAGAAGGCTTACCAATGTGCAGTTGGATTTCCCAGGGGATTTCCCATAGCCTCTCCAGAGTATATCCCATATTGGGAATCTCTCTAGATCTTGGATTTTCCATGGACTCTCCAGACCCTGTACCATATAAGTATATATTATACCCGTCTCCTGTACTAGTGCCTGCCCTAAAGGCTGTGCACAGACCACTCTGAATTAGTATATAAGACCCATGAATTGTAGTGAATAGTCCCCAGACTATTCTCTTGTCTACCTCTATTGTCTACTCTGGAGCCTTACCTCTATCTTGCCTTTGCACTCCTCTTGCTCTATCTTGCCTTCTTCTGCCTATTCTACAGTCACCTCCAACTCTTAGCCCAAGTTGCCTCCCTCTCTACTTGAATAAGTAGTAAGTTTGCAACATTAGAATAGTCTCCTAATATTGGAGCTGACTATCTCAGACACCCACTAAGTGTTCTCTCCATTCTTCACCTCTACCGAGAACCCATTTTTTACTGTTGACCTGTTCTTCTTTGACAACACTGCTCCCTTCCCAGACAATGCATGGGACCAGCTGGACAACACCTATGCTTACAACATCCTTGAGTCCGATGCTGCCATTGCTGCTGCCCTTAACTCCATCCAGTCGGCCTTTGCCCCTTTGCCTCTGCTATCACCTGTTGCTGCTGCCCTGTAAGACGGCCGAGACAATGGCCGTCTCACGTCTATAGTACAATAATCAATTGCACCAAGTCAAGGTGCGGAAATACAATTACATTGTTCACTTACAAGATAATCAGGCATCGGCCTGGGGACGCGTCATCATGCGTTGAGGGACAAAAGCCCTCAGACATATTGCGTGCTCATGCATAGATAATAGGACGTCTCAAGACAAGTCCTTATGTAGTTACAATAAAGTACTATACATATATAAGCCATGCCCTTCTGATGTGGAAGGGCAGATAACTTCTTTACGATAGCTTTTCGCAATCCACCTACATTTGGGCAGGTTTTATTGCGTGACGCTCTTAAGAGGCTTTTAATCTCACACCCCATAACACTACACGCGCGAGCGTGTTACACTTTTTTAAACCTCCAAGAAGGTTATTTCTTTATATTGTGAAAGCAAAGTAAAATGTTGCATTCGTCGACTGACTTGTGGCAAAACGCTAAATAGCAACTACAATCAAAGTTCATATTATTGCGAAAGTGACAGTACCCAGCCACTGCAGGTGTCACCTGATAGCACTTCTACCACCGTACTGAACGGATCTTTCTTTGGAAAAATACTCGAAATTTGAATCGAACACCATGTCCAACGAAGGACCCCCCACGCGAAACACACGCTCCTCTACACGTGGAGCCCGAAGTGGTCAAGTGCGAGGCGTAATGCGCCCGGTACCCCAACAGGAGATTACACCTGCATGCTCTGAGAGCACAATATCCCGTGAGGGTACAAATACACCTCGCAAAGAGGAAGCAGTTTCGCATGAGGGGAATCCCACCTTACGTGAAGAAGTCGCAGCTCCCCACGACGAAATCGAAGCCCCCCTTGAAGAGAGTTTACTAACTTCGATAATGGATACATCCAACATCCAACAGACTTGGTCTGAAAAGGCCCCCAAGGACAACTCAAATGAATTCGCACGAGGATCAGAGCAGTCATACTTCGCCGCCTCTGCAAGTGCAGAACCATCAGTAGGTCCAACCATATTTAGCACACCAATTTCTGAAGTCCCGCTGGACAAAGGAAAACAGCATGCTATAAGTACACCGCTCCAAGGCGAGTCCACCTCGACACAGAGGATGAGAGAGATCCCCCTACATATGTCCCACGCCGAGGAAGACTGCGACTTGTTCGAAAGAACTATAGAACAATGGACTACCTGCGTGAAAGAAAACAGAGCGGAAGCAATCCAACAGAGGCAAGAGCTGAGTGACATCTACTCGAAGCTCTCAGGACTGAACGACCTTAAAGAAAGGGTCGTTAACTCATACATTCGAACCAATGAGTTCGAAGATACATTGGAGAACATGCAGTACATGCTCAGGCAGTTGTGTGCGAATTCACAATCCCCTCGCACTTTAACCATGCAAATGCGAGGCATCGAACGCGGACTCATAGAAGGTACCACAGATAATGAGCGCCACAGGGATGCTCAAACTCTTTTCGAGACTTCAGACCCACTTAAGAAATCGGAAATTGAAGATGACGAAAATTATAATAAACCCAATACTAGGGATTACAGTATGATCACGCCTGATCAACGTTATACCATGCAAATGGCAGGTCCATGTGCCCATGCAGCTTGGAAAAGGCCGCATAAGCACACGACGGGTCCTCCCCTCCAAGTACATGGAAGGGGATGACCTGGTTCAGACCCCGACTCTTCAGATCCCAGTGAAAATGAAGACATTGGGGATACTTTCCAGGGATCGCAAGACCCTAATCAACGTAGATGGGCACCCCAAAACATCGGGAACCCAGACAATAGCGAAGCGGGACAAGCCGCATACACAGGTCTAGCACATGACGCACTTGACCAAGACTACACTCGGCGGTCATCGAGCGCGAGGCCACAACAATTAGTCGGGCCCATAATAATGCCAGGCCCCGTACACGCCACGCCTCATGCACGGACACAAGTCCCCGTGCACGCGCAGTTACAAGCCCCCATTTAAGGCTACTCAGTTTTCGACCATGAGACTAATATGATCGACAACCTGAGACAACACATCAGAGAATCCTTGTCAGGAATTCCCAATGATCTACCAGAGCTCAAAGGGCTTTGAGTCAAGCTGCCTGACGCATACGAAGGCGAGGATGATTTCAACCGTTTAGATCACTGGCTACAAGGCCTAATTCAGTTCTTTAAACTGCACCGCCTCACTGGAGCAGAGAAAGACAAAGACCGGATCCTCGTCACTAGAACCAGTCTGAAAGGAAAGGCCAAACGATAGTTCAGCCAAGAAGTTGAACACCCAACGCATATTATTCGCAACTGGACATTTGAGTCCATGATAGTTGGGCTGTTCCGAGCATTTATCACAACGGCTACCAGCCAACAGGCTATGCAGCGATATGCGCAGGTGCGTTTCTCACGCGAAGAAGGCATCATGGCATTCTATCGCGACTTGTTAATGTGGGCTGGATGTTTGGCCCAGTACCCAGATCCATACTCCTTTAAGAGGAGACTGCTTAATGGTATGCCATCGGAATACTGGCATCATCTGGCCCTGTATAATGGCGTATCTGCGGAGCACAGCTCTATAGATGAAATAGTACAAAAAGCCTGGCAACTCGAGAAGGTTCTGAGTTCATTGAGATCAGGGCGAGGAGCCGACAAGCAGCACGTACTGACCGCACTGGCTACTACTGGAAGCGGTCAAAATAAAGCAACGGGATCGTGATATACTCAGCGACCACATAACGGGTCCACTAGACCACAACAGCCTAGAGCTGACATGACCACAGGGACGCAAGCGAAGCGCCCTATACAGAAACCTGCTGATAGCAGTAAACCCGCAGTTCCGAACCTATCAGCATCGAAGCACGACACCTCGAAGCTGAACTGCTATAAGTGTGGCAAAGTCGGCCATATATCATCGGACCCGAAATGTCCACAGTATAAGAAACCTGAGCAACGGCAAATATTCGCCGCACAGGTTTTAGATGACAGGTCGGACGGGGACCAACCAGACCACGTCCACATAGAGCCCTCTGAGGACCAAGAACAGGCTCAAGGACCTGATGTCGAGGGAAACCTTGATGAAGGCAAACCCAAAGAGACGCCAAACCAGGATGACAACCTCGATGGCTTACAGTATGATGAGGAAGAGTCATTGTATGATGATTACAAAGGCTACGTGCCGCCATCTGAGGACAATGAACTCGAATATATACAAGCCATGAGTGATGAAGCTATGTCAAGTTCATTACCCATCAATTCGAGCGAAAGCTCTACTCTTGGCGCAGGAAGCGCAAATTATTCTAACCCGCAATTTGAAGACATGGACTGGAAGTTCCGCCTAGAGGCCCTAAGGACATGCTATCAATGCGCCCCATGGGTCCACGGAGCCACATGGGAATTCACCCCACGCGACAGAATTACGCACATTGAGTGGTGTGCGAAGTACAAAGAGCATCTCGTCATCGCAGAAGCAATGAACAAGATCTCAAAGGACTCCACGGACGATTCTGCGTGGATAATCTGTGATCAATATGAGCAAAAGCTCATTCATCTTGGATGGGACCTTGCCCATGAAAGAGGATGCCTGTCTGAGCCGGAAATTAACGCTATCAAAGCGTTGGAACAATGCAACCACCAATTGCAGATACAAACAGAAGGATGGCGCCAAGCAAACCGCTGCGCGGCTAGAGAACGCATTGAGCTATTAGAAGAACTCGAATGTGAGAGATTAGATACCTCACTCCGAGGAGGAGAGGCTGATTTCTGGCAGAGCCAGTACGAGTACATGCAACAAGAATACTCGAAGCTCGAAGATAAGTTAATCAACTCTCAAGTTCCACCCTCAACTAGACACAAGGATGTACAAATGAGGTCTACAACCCCTGAGCATAGTTCCCTGATGGGAGATCAATCTGAACATTTGATGAATGAGAACGTGGGAATTCCATCTCGGGATGAGCCAGCGACCATTCACCGTCCGACTAACGACTCGGAGGAACTTGCATACGTCAGCTCAGACACAGTTGAGCGACTCGCGGTCGTACGTGACGACTCGAATAAAGCACATGAATGTGAATTCCGCGCAGCTCAGCACCGCACTTATGGGAGCGGAGAACGCCCCAAGACTTGTGGAAGCGACTGTCGCTGCATGGCGGCACTCGTAAAAGTAAATGGCCTTGAGGCCTACACATTGCTGGATTCAGGCAGCACAACCATGTCAGTAACCCATGACTTTGCCCGCATAGTGAATCTTAGGGTCATGCAGCTGGAAAACCCCATCCCTCTGCAGCTTGGAACAGTGGGTAGCCGCTCCATGATCAATTTTGGAGCCAAAACCCATATAGAGTTGGGCCCCATCAGAGAAGATGACGTCTACTTGGACGTCGTTAATATAGACCAATATGACATGATAATCGGCACACCATTCATGCGCCGACATGGCCTAGTACTGGACTTTGGCGCTAATACCTTGACCAGACAGGGAAAGCAATTTCAACCCTGACTAACAGTCAAGAAGACCTCATGCTCGCCAAAAGATGAGCATCACATGCACGCGAGCCCCCAATGGCGAAGGGGCGAACGACGCATGCTCCACAATGAGACTCGCCCGGCTCTGCAGCTCCCTTGCAGAATACTACAGGCTGCAGCCTGGGCAAAGTCAAACCTCCTCTTCAGGGGGGGGAGGTTAAACGCTTCCTAGCGATGAACAAACTTAGCGTGGATTCAAGAGATCAGAAGCAAGGATCCGTTGATTTACAGCAACTTCGCAACCAATGGTTCGCTAGATATGCTGATATACTTAATGGAGTACCGATGGAACTCCTACCTCTTAGGGAAATCAATCACCGGATTCTCCTCATTGACGAACGCAAGAGATATCATTATTACTTGCCTCGCTGCCCGGACGCCATGAAACCACAACTCATGGAAAAATTGTGACAGTACATGGACGCCGGGTGGTGGATCCCGAAAGCAGTACCTCAGGCTGCCCTGCTACTATGTATTCCGAAGAAATCGGGAAAATTATGCACCGTCATGGACTGCCGTCAGCGAAACGACAATACAGTAAAGGATGTGACACCATTCCTGGATCAGGATCAGATTCGAATGGATGTCGCGCGAGCAAAGTACCGCTCGAAAATAGACCTTTCCAATGCATACGAGCAGATCTGCGTCAAACCAGAAGACATTCATAAAACCACATTTGCAACGGTCTACGGAACACATGAGAGCAATGTCATGCAACAGGGTGACTGCAATGGGCCTGCTACATTTCAGCGGTTAGTAACCGTAATATTTCGCGATGCGATTGGAATATATGTGCATGTCTATCTTGACGACATATTTATATTCAGCTTCACCATCGAGGACCACGAGAAACATCTCGAGTTTGTGTTCAAAAAACTCTGAGAATATCACCTCTTCTTAGAAAGTGCAAAATGTGACCTGTATTCGCAACACATGGACTGCCTTGGCCACATAATTGATGACCAAGGGCTCCACGCAGATGCGGACAAGATGGCGCATGTTCGCAAATGGCGTATGCCCAGAAACCTTAAGGACACTCAATGGTTTCTAGGTCTCATACAATACCTAGCACATTTTATGCCAGACGTTACTACATATACCGGACCCCTATCTACCATATGTAGGAATGGGCAACCGTTTTACTGGAAGCCACTACATGAGGTGTGCTTCAATAATATCAAAGTGATAGCATGCAAATCGCCCATTCTAAAGCCGATCGACCCTCAATTAAATGACCCTATCTGGGTTATTTGCGATGCATCCATGTCAGGCATCGGTGCTATGTATGGCCAAGGAAAGACATGGCAGACATGCCGCCCTGCTGGCTTTATGTCCAAAAAGTTCACAGCAGCTCAGATGAACTATCGAGTGTTTGAAATGGAAACCATTGCCATTCTCGAGGCACTTATTAAATGGGAGGACAAACTCCTTGGAAGGAAGCTCCTTGTGGTCACCGACCACAAAGCTTTAGAATTCTTCAAGACACAGAAGCGTTTAAATAGCAGACAGACACGCTGGATGGAATTCCTCGCGCGCTTCGACTTTGACATCACATATATCAAGGGTGAATCAAACCTGGTGGCAGATGCGCTATCTAGGTACTTCGAGAGCGACCACTGGGATGAGAAATATGACGTGTCCCAGTACGTGAACGCTGATGCACGACTAGACCCTGAAGGAGAGGACCTCCCTTGGGACTGGTTTGAAGAAGCCCGCGCGATGCAGGAATTTGAAGGGGTAACTCAGTCTTGCCCTCAACGGCCTCAACGCCAACGACAGGCACCGCAGTGAGTGGATGAGCCCATTATATTTGCACCAAAATGCCGAGTCACGGAAGCAGTTGAGGATAGACAACAGGAAGCAGCTGAATTGGCTGCTCACAAAGAAAGTGAGGTTGAACCTCCAATCCATGAGCAACAGCCATTACACACTCAGCCGGACCCAACGGTTGGCGAATCGTTAGACCATTTACCAGACCTTCGCCCCCGAGTTGAAGGTGATCGCTCTATATTGGACGACATTAAGAATGGGTATGCAAAAGACCCCCTATGTTCGAAGGTGCTCCAAAACGTCGGGCATCACAAGTTGTTTGAGATCGTTGACAATCTCCTATATACGCGGAATCGTGCAGATATATCGGTACTATGCATACCATCTGTCATCCAGAATAAATGACGGCTTACTGAAATTGTAATCGCCCAAGCGCACGAGGTACTGGGACACTTTGGGCCACAGAAAACAGTGGATTATATTCGCCGCCACTATTGGTGGCCACGCATCGGCCAAGATGTCGAACAGTACTGCAAGACGTGCCCTACTTGCCAAATGACAAAGTCTAGCACGCAGCGAGTGCCAGGACTCTTACACAGCCTCCCGATCCCAACGCGACCATGGAGATCTATAGCCATGGACTTCGCAGGCCCATTCCCAGAATCAGGCGGGCACAACTACTTATGGGTTGTCCTCTGCTGCCTCACTTCAATGGTACACTTGGTGCCCATTAAAACTACGACGACAGCCAGTGAGCTTGCTTGGTTATATGTTCGTGAGATAGTCCGACTACATGGACTTGCCGAAACCATAGTCTCCGATCAAGATTCAAAGTTCACATCGAGGTTCTGGCGTGAGACCCATAAGTTACTTGGCACAAAGCTGCTTATGTCGACGTCATTCCATCTGCAAACAGATGGGGCATCGGAGTGTGCTGTTAGATCGGTCACGCAGATACTCCGTGCAATGGTACGGCCGGATCAGCGAGACTGGTCTGATAAGATACCATTGGTCGAGTTCGCACTGAATTCCTCCATCAGTAGTTCATCAGGGTTCGCCCCATTTGAGCTTAATTACGGGTACATGCCCAGCGTCAACCCAGGTTTCATGCCAGAACTGAGCACAGTGCCTGGAGTGAAACAATTCGTTGCACGTGCACTATGGAATTTGTCTGATGCGCACGATGCCATTATCGAGAGTCGAGTACGACAGACGCACAATGCTAATTGTCACCGATGGGAAGACGATGCATTTGCTCCCGGCGACCTTGTCTTTGTGTCCACTGCAGATCTCTCACTCCCGAAAGGCCGGGCAATGAAGTTGCTACCAAAATATGTTGGCCCATTCAAAGTAATTGATGCACAACCGAGTACTTCAAATTACAAGTTAGAGCTCCCGGCCCAGTTGCGAGCCCAGAACTTACATGACCGATTTCATCGAAGCAAACTTCGCCCATTCCATGCGAATGACGATGTGTTATTCCCACATCGGGAAGCGCACATGTACTATGACTTCAGTGTTCCAGATGATCAGGAATGGTTGGTCGAAGAAATCGTTGCCCACAAATGGGACAAGAACAAGATATTGTTCCAAGTACGATGGAACTTGGGTGATACTACCTGGGAACCGTTCGAGGCTTGTCATGAGCTACAAGCTCTGGATAATTATCTCTGGCTGCTTGGAGTAGAGGATGTCTCTAATCTACCTCGAAAAGGGATCCTCAACTCGAACGGCAACTGAAACTCAGTTGTCCACGGATCTGTCTTGCCCTCCGATTGAGACATTGCATCATTGAGACATCACATGATCAACTGCGATGCCTCTTTCCACTTGTTCTTCTCGATTTATAACTGCTCAACCGCTCATGCCTCACAGGCCTCACCACTGACCATTCGAAATATCACCGTCTCCTGCTCCAGAAGAGCCACTTTCCACCCCTCCCACAGGCGATAACACACATGGCCCATGGATATACAACCAACAGGCCAATATTGTCACCCATGCAGCTCGCTGCTGCTATGCTTGCTCCACGTGGGCTATTCACCGCTCTGCCGCTCTCGCAGTCAACGACGAGTCCATCGAGAAGGCGACGGAGCAGCTATACGACTCCATTAAAGACCCTCTTCGCCTCAAGCTCGAGAATGCTCACTGTGAAATCACGTACCTCCGCGCAGAACTCAAAAATGCCAACAACGACATCACCCAACAAAGCGACGAACTTGAAAACATCAAAACCAGTGTGGATCGCACCATTACTAACCTCCATAAGGAGGTCACTGACTTGGATCTCACAATCCGTGAGCTCGAACGTGGCCGCTCCCTGCATCGCCGTAAAATTCCACGACGCCACTCCCACTCTCATTCCCGCTATCGTTCCCGCTCTTGTTCCCACTCCCGTTCCTGCTCCAACTCTTGTCGCCCATGCAGTCGCACCCGCTCTGCATCTGCCATGCCAGTGGATGGGGACGACTCCTGCTCACGATCATCCACACTCCCCCATCTTATGGCACGCTTGGCCGAGAACCCCATGGACAGCCTGTCTACCTCATCGCTACCATACAACGATCCTGTCCAGCTGTCACCTGCTGAGCACTCGCCTTCGGGTGGCGCTGACCTTGCCTCGCGTCTCAGCGATGCCATGCCCCCTTTGGCTTCGGCCACGATCATACCCGCTATAGCGGGATCCCCATTTAATCACAGCGTCGGCTTCTATGCCCTGCGCCCAGTACTCGCCTTTGATCACCAGTACTCGTGCGAGGCTCCCAATGCTCATGGTAATATTGACCTTTCGGTCGATACCCATTTTATCTACGCCCTTAGGCATCACCTGTCCAACGCACCTCCTTTCTGGCACACGACCCTTGTTGCGCGTACGGTACTCATGCACGCAAACGTTATCAACGCCATTAAATGTGCTGTGCCCCTGCCCAGTTCCCACATCGAATGGGGGGGGAGGGACGGTGTGCTAATCTCAGCAACGGACCCTACCACCGATGACATCCTTGAAGAGTGGTTCACCATGCCTGGCAAATTCAAAAAGGCGCTCGGTTATACAGAACGGATCCGACATACACCACCGGAATTATGCACTGAGTTTCACCAACATGCACTTGAACGTTGGGATGAACTGCGGGCCGCACGATGCCAGGAAGACAAAGGAAAGTCCAACTCCAGGACAAAGGAGCCCACAACTTACGACCACAATGGCATTTGGAAGGGCTGGCTCCACAACATGCGAACCAACTTCACCCAACTCAGGAAGCCATTCACATATCCGGGCATCCCACTAGTTTGCCAAAGTTATCAGACGGCCCATCTTGATGGCACAAAAACCGTCCTCATGTTCATTCCCCGCTCTAAGGGACCCACATTCCGAGACCCACTGAGGCTCGCATTCCTTTGCGCTGCTGCCGCGCTTATTAGCATGCCTGATCTTTATCAGAAAACCATTGCCCAACTAGGGCTCATCATTAATTCAGAACGTCTCAAATGCACCTACGACGCGGCAAAGTTCAGTGATGCTCGCAACCTTGGGGTCAATGAGGTGGCATGCTTTCTTGCGTCCATCGGAGTAACTGCGAACGAAGCAGAAGGCCTACGGCAATGGGCGGCTGCATACGTCGACATGGAACTCGACGAGCACCCTCAAAGTGACCACGCCACAATGATGCGAGGGGCACAAGAGCAGGCGCGCGAGCGCATCAATAATGATCCAAGTAGGGTCGTCATGAGGGTTCACAAATCATCCCCTGGCTATTACAACCCAAACGCACCCACAGGCAACACGGCCCAACAACCCGAGGAGGATACCTCGATCAACACGGAGGCCGGGCCTTCATCTACCACCCCGGGCAAAATGAATAATGCCCAAGACCAAACTGAAATCGCTGAAGAAGGCGATGCCCACCTCAGCTATGGAGGTGACCGGGACGAAGACCTAGTGATGGGTCCTGGTTGATGAGCGCGTGAACATTTAGATTTTATTAGATTTCATTAGATACGATCCCACACGTACGGGCAAAGCAAAATATATATCATGTACATTTTGTTGCCGCACCGCATGGTGCCAAATCAGCTGGCACTGGCCTAGCTTTAAAGTTACCCCTCAGTTCGTTCTAGGGGGGGAGGGTGTAAGACGGCCGAGACAATGGCTGTCTCATGTCTATAGTACGATAATCAATTGCACCAAGTCAAGGTGTGGAAATACAATTACATTGTTCACTTACAAGATAATCAGGCATCGGCCTGGGGACGCGTCATCACACATTGAGGGACAAAAGCCCTCAGACATATTGCATGCTCACGCATAGATAATAGGATGTCTCAAGACAAGTCCTTATGTAGTTACAATAAAGTACTATACATATATAAGCCATGCCCTTCTGATGTGGAAGGGCAGATAACTTCTTTACAATAGCTTTTCGCAATCCACCTACATTTGGGCAGGTTTTATTGCGTGACACTCTTAAGAGGCTTTTAATCTCACAACCCATAACACTACACGCACGAGCTTGTTACATGCCCCCCAGGCCTATATTGCCACTCTGCCAATCTCTGCTATCAGCAGCCCCTCTCTGTTGCCAATCCTGTACTCACTGTTGCCCACATCGCCAGTAGCTAGTACCTCATTGCTCTTGCCACTGCTATGTGCAAACCCCTTCAACAAGGTGTGGAACACCCTCAACAGTATCTACAATTACAACCTCCCCACTGCCACCCTTGCCAATTAGCAAGCACCTCTTCCTTCACCCAACACTTTCCTTGACGCCCTCATCCTCATCACCAGTCAAGAGCTTGACTGTCTTAATGCCGCTGCCAACTACAGGACCCCCAACTCTGCCATAGATAACCTCCCCTTATTGCCCAAACTCCAGTACCTGCTGATTGTCACCAATGAAGACATACCGGAGCTCACTTTACCCTTGCCAGTTGTACAAGCTGCTGCTGCCACCATCCCATTGCCTGCTCCCTCCTGTGCCACCTCACCTAACTATATTGTTCATAGTCCATTGCCCATTGTCCCTGCCACTGCCATACAGCCACTACCTGACATCCACAACTTCCCGTACCTTTTTACCCCACCTCCTTGCACTGCTGCGGTCAACCATCACCTGCATCTTTACATGGTCATCTACAAATGTGGAGAAAAGATCTGGTGTCCTCAAGTCAAATTTCTAGCACCGGATCATATTGGACTTATTCCTCACGTCCAGGATCTCAACTTTACCTGCCCCCATTTTGTCACCGCATTCTGAGCCCTTTTTTATCATGATATCCATATTAGTTCTACTGATATCCTTCCTTCTGTTACCATTTGTGCTAAAGTCGGACTACATCCCCCTTCTATTGGTTTTCCTTGGGGTTATTTGGAAACATCTTTTATCGACTCACTAAAGCTTCTTTTTGGACAGTTTCCCCCAGTTTTCCTTCCCTACTTCAAGAATGTCTTGGTCCCCCTTCTTTCTTATGACCTTCTAGATGGTTGTGTTATTACTATCGCTGGTTACCTTTACTTCAATGACCAAGGACTTTTTGTTGTTAACCACCATACTTGCATCGAGGACCTTCTACATTACAAGCTGGACTTAGCTTGTTTTACTACCTTCATTTGCACCCCTGTCAATCTCTTCTTGTACCTTTCGCTGCCTCCTGCAGAGTTACCTTTGTAATTAACTAGTAAGTTGTTACAAAGGTTTCAAGTCAATAAAGAAGGGTTCTCATCTTACTAGTGCCCCCATCTTCCCTTGTGTCACAAATTGAAGAAAGGCTTTTATGCCTTAATATCACTCATCTTGCAGATCTAAGGAAACAAGTCCATCTCACTTACTGGAGTTAGATCCATTTTATTACCCAGCCACTTCTCAATTTCCTGCCTTTTGGTCAAGTCCTTGGACCCACCAAATTCTACGAATATGTCAACTACCAATTTCCTACCCTTTTAAATCTTTGTTGCCAAATGCACACCTATTGGGAGCTTAACCCCACCTTTTGTATCAATCAAACTCTAGTTACAGAAGTCACCCTTTCATTTGACAAAACCTTCCTTTGGCACTATTACATCCTGGCATATTCCCAGGAAATCACCAAACCCCTTCTCCAAGGGAACTGAATTAGATTTCTATCCAGCTTTCACCTGTCAGAAACTGAAGTTAGAGTTCAATTTCAAGAAACCCAGCTTCAAATCAACAACCAGGGAACTAGATTTGTTGGAACTGTCATGAACGTGGCCTTCAGCCGCGTTCGTGACTACTACACACACTCCTGGAATACACAACCTTAAGAGGGGATCGAGAATGATTCCCCTAAGTCCACCAGTCCCGCCCCTAAAGCTAAGCTATAGCCAAATAGCCAAGTTGAACTTAGGGACACATGACCCTGGGAAACTACATGTGACCAGTCAAAAATAAGAACACGGGACCATGGGACATTACATGTGATAAAAGGACATGGGACCATGGGATATCACATGTAACCTCACATGGGACCAAGGAAATGCATAGGGACAAGGGGGTCTCTATATAAGTCTCTCCTTGGAGAGTACAGTCATGCTCTCAGCAATGGACCAATAAGAAAGCTCAGACTTATCAAATATTCCCATATAAGGGATATCTCTTGATCAAGAATCTCCTTATAAGGAGTGAGAGCATCAACATGCTCTCGCTCCTATAATGGTAATAATGATTACCAAGCACAAGACTTGGATTATTCATTAACACAGCATTGCGCAGCATAATGACTCACCTGTACAGCAGGATGACTCATGGGTTTTCATAGTCCGACATACAGCTGACTGATCACCTTGTACCATATATGGATAGATTACACCTGCCACCTGTACCAGTGCTGGCCCTAGGGGTTGCACACGGACCACCTTGTATTAGTATATAAGACTCATAAATTGTAATGAATAGTCCCCAGACTATTCTCTTGTCTACCCCCCACAGTTCACTCTGGAGCCTTACCTCCACTTAGCAATCTCGCTCACTCTCTGTTACTGCTCTCTCCTCTGCCTTTATTACAGTCACCTCCAACTCCAAGCTACTGTCACCGCTTACCTCGCTACTTCATAAAAGTAGTAAGTTCACAACAGGAACCTTCGGAAAGAATACTATCACGAGTGGGAAGAAACCAGGTGGAGTGTCACCAATATCAACCCAGAAACAACCTTGGTGAACCCTACCAACTTCTACTATCCCATTTCTGAACCCAATGCCTAGGGATAAGAACAAGAATACCAAAGATGACTTGGTATTATCCTCCTACTACCCTACGAATTTGGCATTGACAGAGATTACTGGAACTCAGTAGACACTACAGAAATCACTAGCAATTTATCAGGATCTACATGCACCTATACCCCAGACCTCATCAGCATCCCCACTCCACCACCAGCTGACCATTGCAGTTGTGGAATAGACATTTGTTACTGTGAACTTTACCATCTAGACACTCCTCCCACTCCTCCCTACATTGAACCTTGGCATCCACATTACTATTCTGTGCCAGTCCCAGGATTACATCACAATTGAGTAGGATAAATCTACTACCCTGGATTATATACTTGTTATCGCTTTCCTACTCCTCTACTTCCTCTTGTTTTTAGTTCTCTGGAGTATTCAAGAACTTAATCAAGACCTCCGACATTTCTACTTCCAAACTTTAATAGATAAACCTTGGAATTCCCAAACTGGCCGAATTGCCAAGACAATCTATATATAGAGGAAGGTGCTCCCGCCAAAATCAGCACCCACAGAGAAACTTTGGCACCTGCCATACCTGTACCAGACCACCAGAACAACCCATTTTTGACTAGACACCCAAGAGGCCAAGAACTGTCTCCACCGGTTACATCCTGCATCCCAACACTCCTATTACCTGTTATAGAAGTAGAAGATGAGCCCGTCTTCCCTTCTTTGAACAACCTGCCTCTGGCTTACCCTGTACCTCTGGCTTCCCCAAGCGCACTCCTGTTTAGCCGATCCAGCTCAGGATCCCCTGAAATTAATAACCATGTTCTACAGCTTTTCCTACTGGAACAAATCTATCTAGCACTACATATTCCTATGTGCTGCCAGAACAAAAACCAGGCATTCTTGAATCACTACCACTTCTTACATAGCAACCACCCTCAAGTAGAAGTAAATCACCGACTCCAAAAACTCTGTAAACTCACCCTAATGCCTGGGTTATTCCACAGACTACTTTGGAGATACAAGATCCTCATCACTGCAGATAGAGTATAAGAGGACTACAGGGAAATTGTCCAAGACCCCCAGGATCACAATCACATCTACTTATGTGCTGCCTACTCAGTTCACTACAAGTGGAGTAACACTGGGTACAAACTCACCTATGTTTCATGAGTAAAGACTGGGAAAATCTAAAGAAAGATTACCCCCAGAGATTCCAACCTGAACCTAGAGATTTAAACCACATTTATGCCTGCTTTACCAACTGGTTCATTACCCTTTTTCAAACCAAACAAGTGATCTTTGCTTTCTGGGAAAATGAGATCCTTTGGAGCTACAGACCAGGAAGATTGTAGAGATGAGATTCCAACCAGACCAGAGTTGAACTCCAGGAAATTCTTAAGACCTTTACTCATCTAGAGCAACTCAGTAAATTTAGCTTGCACAAAGGAACTGCCCTATTCAATGGAAAAGCTGTCAAGTGGAACTATAAGAAAGAGTATTGGATGTACTTTAACAACCATCTTCCTGACTGGGGTAAAGAAAGCCACTCATTGGCTAACTACACTCCTATCAAAGATGATGAAGACACTGCCAAAGTTGAGGGATTACTTGCACAAACCCAATCGACAGTTGCAGTGGCAACTAAGAAATTACAGCAACTACACCAGTCCTCTAGTCGTGCCCCATCCCCAGCATATGTATTTACCCCCAGAGAAACAAGTCCATTTCCTCCTCATACCAAATCACCTGTCCAGGGATTCACCCAGACAGCAACACTACCAGCATCCAAAGCAAAGGGAAAACAACCTGCGAGAGCACACACAAGAGCTGTCATGATCACGGCCTTTGGCTACATTTGTGACTCCCACACATACCCCTGGATCACAGGACCTTAAGAGGGGATCAAGAATGATGCCCCTAAATCTACAAACCCCACCCCTAAAGCTAAGCTATAGTCAAGTAGCAAAGTCGAACTTGGGGATATGTGATCCTGGGACATTGCACGTGACTATGGAAGGTGCACATGATCCTGGTAAACCCCACATGACTGTGGGAAAACACACATGATCCACCTAAAGAGAACGTGCCTCAAGGGATACTCTATAAGATTCTCCCTTGAGAGCACAGTCATGCAGTCAGAGATTAACCAATGGGAAAGCTCAGACTTATCAAATATTCCTATATAAGGAATATCTCTTGATCAATAATCTCCTTATAAAGAGTGACCTCACAACCATGCAGTCAGACTTAGAATGGTAATAATGATTACCAAGTGCAAGACCTGGATTACACATTACATAGCATTGTGTAGCATGATGACTCACCTGCACAGCAGGATGACTCATGTACTTTCATAGTCTAACATACAGCTGACTGATCACCTTGTACCATATATGGATAGATTACACCTGTCACCTATACTAGTGCTGGCCCTAGAGGCCACACACAGACCCTTCTGTATTAGTATATAAGACTTACAGATTGTAGCAAATAGTCCCCAGACTATTCTCTTGTCTACCCCCCACTGTCCACTCTGGAGCCTCAGCTCTACCTAGCCATCTCCTTGTTCTTGCTCTACATCACCTACCTCTTGCTCTTCATCAGTCACCTCCAACTACAAGCCCTTGTTGCCACTCATCTCGCTACTTAAGAAAAGTAGTAAGTTCGCAACATTAGAATAGTCTCCTAATATTGGAGCTGACTGTCTCGGACACCCACTAAGTGTCCCCTCCTTCCATCTCCAACATTGATGTCCCTTTTGACTGGATTTCCCCCTACTTCTACAATGACTGTAAACTCCTTCCCAATAACACTTGGGATGCTCTAGACAGAGCATATGAGTTCAATCTTACTGAGTCTGCTACTGCTGTCCAACAGGCCTTTGTGCCTTTGCCTCCACAAGGACTACTCGAGTCCCTAGTACCACAAGCCTATACCACCTCTCCAGCAATATCTGCAGTCAGTGGTACCCAGGACTTTAAAGCATCGTATACCCCATCGCTAGTAGCAGGCCCCTTGCAGTTTATAGGAGCCTACGACATGTTTCTACATCCAGCACTGCTCTCACCACTGCCAACTCCCACAAACTCCTCACCATTCAACAGCCTCCTCCTTCTTGCCAAAGTTGCCCTTGCCCAACAACATCTCAATAAAGAGCAGGCCACCAGCAACCACTGGACCCCTGACTCTTCCTTGGGCAACAGCGCCACCTTGCTGACACTCCAATACCCGCCGACCACTGCCAACGAAGATGTACCAGAATACCATCTTCCCCCAGCAAATGTTGAAGCACCCATCACTACTGTATTGTCGCCTCACCCCCCGTCTCGCTCCCCATCTCCTGACTACATCATTCGAAGTCCCTCGCCCATTGTTGCCACTGCCCCCATACTCCCACTTCCTGATGTTGGGCTCTTCCCTCAACTCTTTGCACCACCTCTGTGCTTGGATCAAGTCCATCAGCACCCACATCTGTACAAGGTCATCTACAAACAAGAAGAAAAGATCTGGTATCTCCAAGCAGAATTCTTTGGCCCCAATCTCATTGGTCAAATCCCTCAGATTGAAGATTTAGAGTTTACACCAGTACACTTCATCACCCCATTCTGCGGACCTTCCTATTACAACGTACATATCAGTGCTTTGGACGTACTCCCTGCTATTACCCTTTGTGCCAAAATTGGACTTCACCCCTCTTCTACTCTGTTTCCTTTTGGATACTTAGAAACCTTGTTTATTGACTCTCTCAAGTTCCTTTTTGGACAATTTCCTCCCTTTTGGCTCTAATATTTTGAAAATGCTCTAGTACCCCTTCTTTCCTATGATCTCCTTGATGGCCACATCATCACTATTTTTGGTCATCTTCACTTTACTGCTGAAGGAATTTTTGTGGTTAACAGTGTAAGGATGCAGCATGTGCTGAGCTCAGAAACAAGCGATGATCGTCACCCATCTCCACCCAGTACTGAGCATGCACCTGCTATCTTATTGTGTGTGCCAGCCCATGTGCACGGATTGAACCATGTGATGTCACTGCGTCAGCTGTTCAACATTCAACAACAATAAGCCTTATCGCCTTGTCACCCACAGCCTTGTTTCCCCCCTCCTTATCACTTGTACTATCACATCGCTCCCAGTCCCTTTCTTTTCCTCTCCTTCCCTCTTGCCTTGTTCTCTGCAACCGTGCCTCCCCTTCAAACAACAGAAACAGAACTCCGCTGCATCAACACAATGAGCGCGGATCCCCCAAATCTGTTAACCAATGCACCACACCCTGCCTGGCTGCAGCCCCACAAAGGCTCGCGCCACTCAAGCGACCTTGCCGTCGACAACGTTGTAGTAATAAAAGACTTATTTTCCATATGTTTCTTCTCTTTTTATCTTAGCTCAGTTTCTTGCTCCTCTTCCTTAGCTGTACACTTGTTTGGGCTTCATGGGACCACCTACGCCCTGCGCTTGACGATGTGCCCCTTGTATAACAAATTCAATACACCTCGCAGACAACGTGTTTCTGTTACAACACTGAGCAACTTGTCGCTAGCAGAACATACGAACATCATCTTTCTACTTTCCTTTTTCTTAGCTCACCACTGTAGTATCAATTGCGTGTATAAAAGACCTCGGGTGCAGACTCAACACCTCAGGCAATATAGCCCCATCCTTTCTCTTCCTTCTAATTTGCGTGCTCTTCTACTCGACCAACTCGACGACCTGCGAGCCTGCTGTGCCGCTGTTTGTCTTGCCTCCTCAGCCTGGTTTTCTCATTCTTCTGCTCTCACCGACCAATCTCACCACTGTTCCTGCTTAGCTGCTCTTGCCTTGCTGTCTCCGACCACCGCTCTCGACTCACCGCCTCCAACTACTGCTCTTGACTCGCCGCCTCTGACCACCACTCTTGACTCGCTGCCTCCAACCACCGCTCTCAACTCGCCGCCTCTGACCACTGCTCTTGACTTGCTGCCTCTGACCGCCTTTGCCCCGCTGCCTCAACTCAACAATCGACCGCCCTGCATGCCGACATCTTTGCATTTCCCATTTTTATCCTTGTGCGTTTCCATTCTCCCTGTCACGGTCAGATCACCGTGTCAGAACAAGTCGTCGTTCGTTGTCTACTTGCGAAGTCCTTTGGTGAGACAGTCACAAGGTACATCGTCATGGGCTATGGCTGGGGAGAGGTATTGGCAGAATCGATAGTCGGGCTTGACTTCTGCAGCAGGGGGCATATGCAAGCGAGGGCCTAAAGGAGGCATGAGCAAGTACTTAGTGCAACTCGAAGACAGTGGATGGGTTCGCTAAGCAACGTCTCGATGGCGTCCTTAGATTCCTGAAGGCGGGTCACTCAAAGATAGACAAGAATGTCTGAATTCCACAAGAGAATGAGCTTAGAGCTCGTCCTATAAAATGCACGTGCTTATATACAAGGGGCCTCAAGGTAAACATGAGGTGACGAGTCAGAGATAAGGAACATGCATGCAGCACATGGTGAGCAAGTCAGAGATAAGGAAATGAGTACAGGGCATGCAGACAACATGTTGGGGGTGAAGCTGGACATGAGAGCGACAATCAGAAAGGGAAATGGAAAGGTAGGTGAGAGTAAATGTAGAGGGGGAGCGAGTCGTGACATTACCCCCTTGTTAAGGTCCTTAGAATGTATCACACTTGACACGGATGGTGGATGCGCAGGCCTGGTAAACCCCATGCTTATGGTTGTAGGGGACCCAGCAGGGCTCGAAACTTACACAGTTCTTGTGAGGGTAGAAGCAGTACTCTTCCAGGTGGCTGTGGACCCCGCACAAGAGACAGGTGTGGATGCCAGCGCACCATTCAACCTTATGACCTGACTTCTTGCACCAGGTGCAGATGTCGGACATCCTCTCGTCGGTCCATACCCATGGGTCCTCGATTGTATGCTTGATTTTGCGAATCTGTCGCTCACTAAGGTTGGTGTTGTTGGTGGAAATGGAGTGGGTGATGGGGCAATGCAGATGGGCATAGGTGTTGGCCTTTGCGAGACGTCACATCAAGCATTGCAACTTGAGCCAGTTGTCGGCGAGTTGGTCGCACAAATCAGCAAGTTCATGGGCCTATCGGATGACCAGCATGGCCTGGTGTCATGCGCAGATGACCTCGGCTTACAGGGAGTCGTTGTTGACCCAGTTCAAGGCCCAGTCAATGCTGTCGGAGTGGGGCTGGTTCTTGGCAAAGAAGTATTCTTGCTGGCAGTCGAAGGAGGGACGAGGAAAGTCGTCCAGCTTGGCATAGAAGGGGTGCGAGTGAACAGCACATCCCCGACCCATGGTACCTAGCAGCTCAGGGCTTGTACTGTTCCAGTCGATCTGCACATATGGGGCGATTTTGTGGCCCCCGCTATAGTTGGGGATGTTGAAGAAGTGGCGCACCCCAGGGTCCTCGAAGTTTTTCTTCCACCCCAGACCTGGGTGGACATTGGGCGATGGGCCAGTTGGAGAAGGGGTCCTGGCGTGCTCTTCTTCTTCTCAGTTTGTAAATGCAGCCAACACATCAGCTTCTGCAGTGAGGAGGTCATTCCTGATGTCGTCATAGATTTCGGACACTGTGGGGGAGATGGCATGGACTTGATACCGAGGTGCGGAATCTATCGGTCTATTGGCAAGGAAGGGGGGAGAAGACGTTGGCATGGGAGGTGCGGGGTCGATAGGCATGATGGGCTCAGCATTGGGCCCGACGTAGTCGATGGTGTTGGTGATGTCTGCAAGTGGGGGAAGAATGGGAATGGGGGGAGTGGAGATGGCTGATTCTACTTCGGCTTCATCGTCTTCATCATTGGTTGGCAGGTAAGCCAGCTGCAGGGATGTGGCTGTCAGTACTTCAGCAACTGGAGAGGACATATCTCCTAAGAGGAGTGGGATGGTGATTGAGGGGGTATATCGGAGGTTCTGGATGGCGTTGGTGAGGTTGTCCCCAGTGAGGCTAGCCCAGTGAGCGATGACGGCTCCATGGGCCATGGCCCAAGCAATCCCGTGCCTGTTTACAGGCGAGAGGGCATCGATCTGGTCTTGGTAGAAGGTGGAGAGCATCAGAGATGGGGAGCACGAGGAGGCAGAAGACGAGGAGTCGGACATGTTGTTGTTTCGAGAGGAGGAACAGATAAAGCAGAGTAGAGATCAAATGGGAGGCAGATAAAGGGAAGGAGTGGGGGTCAGAGGGTTGTATTTATGCAATTGCTCATCCAGCCGGAGCGGAGGTTGAAGTAAGGAATTTGGCAAGGAGTTCTGGAGCATGGAGGTCTTTGTGATTGACCCATGAGTCATCGGAGTGAGGGTAGCCCCTCCAGTGCATGAGATATTGCAGCTGACGTCTGTGCCCTCACCTTCTGGAGTCTAGAATCACTTCGATTTCATACTCTTCTTCATTATCGATGATCGGTGGAGGGCGTGTGAAGGGCATGCCATATGCCTCCATCTCCTTATATGGCAGGAGGAGGTCCACATGAAAGACATTGTGGATTTTCATCATTTCTGGAAGGTGCAACTTGTAGGCCACCGGTCCAATCTTCTGGATGATGGGGAAGGGTCTGTATCATTTAGGGGCTAGTTTCTTGTTTCCTGTGATCAAGAGGTTACGTCCTTCTAGCCAAACCTGATCGCCTTCCTTCATTTCCGTTATCTTTCAGTCGTCTCGGTGGTTTTGGATGTGGGTCAGCAGGTGTTGTGCCGTCAGCCTCGTTTCTTCCAGAAGTTTTAGGCATGTCTTGGCTGCAGGTACATTTGCTTCGAGATGCTTGAGTATCACCTGTGGCTTTGTCCCTAGGAGGAGCTCGTGGGGAGATTATCTCGTCGCATTGTGTCTCCAGGAGTTGTAGGCAAACTCCACAATGGGGAGGAGCTGGCTCCAGCTGGTGGGTTTGCTCGCTGTCCAAGGGCAGAGGTATTGCTCCAGCCAAGCATTCATGTGTTCCGTTTGCCCATCTGTCCTTGGGTAAAAGGCCATTGAGAGGTTCTGTTGGATCCCTAAGGCCTTGCACATTTCTTTCACAAATGTTGATGTGAATCGGGGGTCTCAATCAGAGATGTTTCTTTTGGGGAGTCTGAACCAGGGCATGAGGTGTTTCAGATACTCGTTGGCGACTCCTGGTCTGTCGATCATTTTATGACATGGGATGAACTTGGCTGCCTTTGAGCATCCCTGATCTATGATTGTGAGCATGGAGTCGAAGCCTTGTGATTTGGGGAGGTCTGTGATCAGGTCCATTGACACGTATTGGAAAGGGCCATCTTCAACGTATACATCAAAACATTGTAAAGGGGCCTTTGATCGATGTACGTTGGTCTTTGACTCTTGGCAGCATGCGCATCCCTTGACATAGTTTTCCACGAAGCTGCATAGTCTGGGCCCTTCGTAGTGTTCTCATACCAGCTCCCAGGTGTTTGCAATGCCTGGGTGTCCTCCAGCAGGGGAATCGTGGATGGTTTGGAGGATCATTCACCATTTGTCGATGTCATCTGGGAGGAAAATTTTGTGGGTGAAAAGATGGTCAGGTAGCAGGATGTGAGGGAGATTGGAATCCACCCCCTTGTTAAGGTCTTTTCTACAGGATAGGAGGTCAGCAACAGTGTTCGTTGTGCTGGCAATGTGTTTGAGGGTGTAATCGAAATCCTGAAGGAATTTGATCCATCGTGCTTGTCATCCAGACACTTTCTGGGGCTCACGGAAGTATTGAAGGTTCTTGTGGTCTGTGAGGACCTAGATGGGGTGTTTCATACCAAGGAAGAGGGGTCGACCACACTTGAAACCAAAGACGACCCCTGCAAGTTCCCTATCATGGATGTCATAATTTTTCTTGGCTGGGAGGAGACTTCTGGAGTAAAAGGCCACTGGGTGGATTCTATCGTCGTATTCCTGGGCAATGACAACCCCGAGCGTGTATCTAGACGCATTGGTGTGCATGATGAAGAGGCAGTTCCAGTCAGGTGTCTTCAGGACTGGTTCTGAGGAGCAGATGTCTTTGAGCCGTTGGAAGGCATGTTGACATTTGTCTAACCATTCCCACTGCTGGTTCTTGCAGGTAAGGTCATTGAGTGGTCGGGCGATGTTAGAGAAATCTGAGATGAAAGCGTGGTAGAAGTTGCAGAACCCTAGGAAGCTGCGCACATCTCGGACATTCAATGGAGTGGGCTATTGGGTGATCCCCTGGATTTTGATTGGGTCCATACGAACTTGGCCATTGCCAACTATCATGCCTAGGTACTCTATCTCTTGTTGATGGAACAAACATTTCTCAGGTTTGAGGAACAACCTGAGTTTCTCTATCTGTTGCAGCCATTTGTGGACAGCTTCCTTGTGTTTTTCCAGGGAGCCCTTTGTGTAGATGACGAAATCGTCCATGTAGACTGATCCTGTCTGTTTGGCTTTCAGGTCCTTGAAGTTGTCATCCACCATCATTTGGAATGTGGCCGGAGAGTTTGTCATGCTAAAGAACATCACTGTAGGCTCAAAAAGACCATCACTGGTCTTAAACGCGCCTTTCCACTCATCTTCTTCCTTGATGCAGACATTGTTGTAGCCCCATCGCACATCGAATTTGGTGAACCACTCTTTATCAGAGATCTGGTGAATTAGGTCAGAAATGAGGGGCAATGGGTATTTGTTGGGTATGGTCCAGGCATTTAGCTATCTGTAATCCTGGACGGGGCAAAGCTTTCCATCCTTTTTCTTGATGAAGAAGAAGCTGCTAGCGTAAGGGGACTTTGATCGTCGGATATGCTTTAACCGTAGGTTAGTAGCCAGGAACTTCTTCTGTTCTTCTCGTTCTGCCAGCGACAGGGGGTATATCCTGCAGTTAATGGATGCCGGTGCATCAGGTTTGAGGTCGATGGTGTGGTCCCAGGGGTGATGGTCGGGGAATTTCTCTGAGTCCCACTCATTGAAGACAGTCGCGTAATGGTGGTATTCTGGTGGCACTAATTCTTGCCAGGGTTTTTCCTGCCGGTCCTTGACCGCTTCTGCAGCTAGTTGTTGAGCCACCATGGTTCTCTGGACGGTGATCTGTTGCCAGACTTTGTTGCCTGGGGTCCACCCCTCTAGGGAGCATACCCAAAGGGGAGTGCCCTGTCTCTTTTTCCTTCTCCCTTTTGGCAAGATGAGGCATTGGTCTGCATCCAGCGTAGACGCAGTGGTGGATCCTTTGACATGTGCTTCTCCCCAATTGACTTGGGGTTTGTTGGCTTCCAGGAAAGGGTAGCCAAAAATGAAGTCGTTGGGGCCTAGATCAGCAATGAAGAATGGATGTGTTGCTTTTATTCTGTAGTGATCGACGATGAGGTTGACCCCTTTGCTGATTTTTCCTGCTTTGTTGGGGGTTCCGTCCACATTGCGAACCGTTCAGGGAGATGTGAGTTTTCTGGGTTTAATCCTGAGTTCCTTTACTGCCCAGGGGTTAATAAAGCATTCTGTCGCTCCACTGTCTAGGAGTGCTTTTCGATCAACTCGTTTTTTGCTGGTCTGGATCATGAATGGCACGTAAATCGCTTTATTCTTTGATCTATACAGGGAGCCAGCCCCTACTGCCCGAATGAGAGTCATTACATTCAGGCCTCAACAAAACCCATGTCCACTCCTAGCTCCTGGAGGCTCCTTACAAATGTGTCCCTTTCTTCATTACTGAACTTCTGTGTGTACATGGCGAGAGCTGCCAGGTCGCATCGATGATCAGGGAGGTTGTCTTCCTCCACAGAATTAACGATTTCCACCATCCTGCTTGCCAGTTGACGACCTTTCTTTGAGGGGCAGTTGCGTGCAAGATGTCCTTGCCTTCTGCACTCGAAGCATCAACCTGTTTTGCGGTACTCTTCTTTATCTTTATCACTGGTGGCTTTGCAGGCCACTGCTGATGTGTCCATGGCATCATCATTTCAAGGGGGAAGGCGTGGTTGAGCGGGCTGTGAGTTGCCTTGTCCTTGGCCTCTCTGGTACCTGCCGCGTCCTTGTCCTTGGGCCAGGCAATGCCAGTAGAAGTTTCTGAAGTTTCCGGGGTGATGCTGCCCATCGCTTGGGCATGGGTTAGAGGGCTGGGATCGCCCAAAACTATCTTTGATAGCTTAGAGTCAGAGCCAGCTACGCTGCTGCTCTTGTGCACCCTCGCACCATTGTCGGAAGTTGTCAGGCTTGTTGTAGCGGATGATTGATTTGACCAAGGCGAAAGGGAGGCCTTGAGCAAATAGCTTCAAGTTGGAGGCGTCGTCGATGTCGACTCCGGCACGATGGGCAAGTCATTCGAAGGTGGCGATGTATTCATCAATGTTTCCCTCTGTCATTTTAAGCTTGGTTATCACTTTCTGCGCCTTTTCGTTCTCGGCGTAGTCTATGAAGGAGTCCTTGAACTTGTGTTCCAGCGCCTGCCAAGGAGAGCGACCTAGGAGCTATCCTGGATTGTTCTGTATGTTGTCCAGATATCCATACATCCGCTCTGTCCATCCTTCCACCTTGGGTCCCTCAATGAGAGAGAGAAAGTAGGCACACTTCTTGATGGGGTCTGCAGCAATGGTTGCTGTATTGTTCATTAACATGAATTGGTGGAATTGGGTGAGGAATCGCATTGTGTGGTCTCAATTCCTGTCGAAGCAATCTGGGGAATTGCCTTCTAGACGAATGTAGCCCATCCCATGGAGGATGTTTATCGTCATAGGGTCATCTCCTATACCTTCCAGCCTTCCTGGGGCTTGGGGGCGGTCTGTGGGGGAAGATTGGTGTCGATCATCATCCTCATCATCATCGTCATCATCTGGGGGTCCTTGACCAAACCCTGGCTCCCTTCCAGTCGCGCACGCTTGGAACTGCGCAAATGATTCACTGCTTGGCAGTAAGGGTGTCGGCATGGGCATTGGTTCTATCATTTCGGGAACCGAGGTGACTTGGATGGGGGCAGCAGGAGATGTCTCTGGTGGAGCTGCGGAGGGAGGGCATGTGATAGGTTTTCCGGAGGCTTGGAGCTGGGCATAGTCGATCCTGTTCAGTGGGGTGTCGATTAGAGAGAGGGAAGGTCGAGCAAGACGGTGTGCTTCCCATTTGGTGTCTTGTCGGTGGATTTTGAACCAAACTCCATAGATGTTGGAGACAGCAATCCTTGCTCCATTGAAGGTAGCGTAGTAGCCAGTCCAGGGGACTTGTGCGACTCCTACGATGCAGAATTCTGTGTTGACAGCGTATTCCGTCGGGTCAGTGTCTTTTCGTTCTGGCATCGCCTGCATGGGCAGACGCAGTCCTCCCAGCGCAGCTAGGGTCGGGATTTCACTGAGCACTCTGAGGCGCCAGTCAGTGGGGGCTTTCAATTTGCTCTTGTAGGAGGATGAGGGGTTCAGGGTCGATGTCATGGTTTGTTCGGGTTATCGGGTTCGGTGAAGCTCGTATAAGCTCGTTCTAATGTCACGGTCAGATCACTGTATCAGAACAAGTCATTGTTTGTTGTCTACTTGCGAAGTCCTTTGGTGAGACAGTCACAAGGTCCGTCGTCGTGGGCTATGGCTGGGGAGAGGTATTGGCAGAATCGATAGTCAGGCTTGACTTCTGCAGCAGGGGGCATATGCGAGCGAGGGCCTGAAGGAGGCACGAGTGAGTACTTAGTGCAACTCGAAGACAGTGGATGGGTTCGCTAAGCAACGTCTCGATGGCATCCTTAGATTCCTGAAGGCGGGTCACTCAAAGATAGACAAGAATGTCTGAATTCCACAAGAGAACAAGCTTAGAGCTCGTCCTATGAAACGCACGTGCTTATATACAAGGGGCCTCAAGGTAAACATGAGGCGACGAGCCAGAGATAAGGAACATGTGCACAGCATATGGTGAGCGAGTCAGAGATAAGGAAACGAGTACAGGGCATGCAGACAACATGTTGGGGGTGAAGCCGGACATGAGAGTGACAATCAGAAAGGGAAATGGAAAGGTAGGTGAGAGTAAATGTAGAGGGGGAGCAAGTCGTGACACTCCCAGGAATGTGGCCTCTCATCTTCCTTTAAGAACTACAAACTCGAACTCACTCAGCTAGGTCATCAAGACTCAGCTCCCTACATATTTGGCTGCCCCAGTGAGGTGGCAATCTTTCTCAAGATTGCCGTCTAGTTCTACACATCTCTAGTCTACTTCTGGTTGCCTCTGGCAACCCCTCGTATGCACGTGTCCCAACAAAGGAGGGACTCTAGAGGATGCTTCGCTCGAATCATCACCCCACCGCTACCACAAGAACTGTCGCCACCAACACCAACACCTGTAACTGGACCCACTAGCTTTTTCCAACATTTGTGCGAAGCAGCCTCGATTCCCAGCATCACAAATGTCCCGATATCCAAGCAAATCGTGAATGTCTCGAACACCCTCCTACAACACACCTCGCCTACCACGACACAACCAGCACCAGTAGGCAACCCACACATTCCCACCCGATGAGTCCCGCCTCTGTGCTATACAACAGAACCACCTATCCCTCCTCCCAATTTCAATGCGCCTGGATCTGATGACTCAGATCCCCAAACATCGCTAAGCACCAATCCTCCTCAGCCTGTTCCTGCTCTAGGCGACAACAACATCTTAGATGACAACGACTTATCTGACGATGACGAGCTTACTGAACTACAAGACTTGCCTCCACTCAAGACTTGACCTAGAATGTCCTCACCACTGTCTTGGCAACCTTTACCTCGCTCCCATGCACGACTCTCAGGACCTCTACTGCCGCTCCCCCTTGCTCCCCCAAACACAAACACTATGGCTCAACATGGCACCACTGCAATGCCATCTGCAAGATCTAGAACCTTGCCGCACTTCTCCGGTGAAATTGACACCCCCATCGAAGACTTCCTGAACGAATACTCAGAAATAGCTGATAGCTGCAGGCTCACCGATCAACAGAAGGTGGAAACAGTTATCAGGTATGTTAACCCATCGCAGTGTCACATCTGGAAGTCCTTGCCAGGTTTCGCCTGACACGACTGGGACAAACTTTGTCGCAACTTGCACACGGAATACATAAGCCTCTCTGCCCAAGGTCGGTATTCAAAGCAGAAGCTGGTAGAGCTCGCAAATCAATCTGCGCGGCTTCCTATGGAAGAAGAAACCGATGTAATCAACTATTACCATGACTTCAACACCCTCAGCAAGCCACTCCTCGAGGCCAGGCGAATAACCGTAGGTGAATGCAATGCCATATTCTGGCATGGCTTCCACCCTGATGACTGACAAGCACTACACAAACGACTTATCGCCAAACAGCCCGATCGGCCCAAGGGACAAGCCTTCGACCTCCTTGATGTCATTCAAATGGCAAAGGCAATTTTCTCAGGTGATGACGATTTCTTCTTCCAGGAACCACCTCCTCGATGAAACGAAACTGACCATGTACGAGAGCAAAGGACGGAACACGCCTTGCAATACTCGAGGGGAACGCACCACAAAGGACGTGCTATGAGGTGCAAACGATACCGCGACCCTCTAGCCTTCGATGATCAAGACTCGGACGATCAAGACACCCCGATGCAAGACAACTATGAATACCCCATGCAGGGCCACCGACAGTCCATGCGCATCGAGACAAGAACTGTTCGATTCAAAGATGACCAGTGCGAAGAAGACTGGGAGCTGGAGGACTTAATCTGACAGATGCACAGTCTTTCAGTACGAGATGGGTCATACACTGCACTGTACACACGCTGTGTGCACTGCTTTCCTAATGCCATCAGAGACATCCCGAAGCCCAAGTACAGGACCAGCTAGTCCTCAGCCGCCTACTCATACCAAACAGCACCCCTGCCTCTACCGCAGCAAACTTGGAGTGCACAAACCTCAGTCCCAGCCCCAATCCCCACAAACTCGTCTACAAATGCAAATGCAAATGCTGCTGCCTCGTACTTTTGGCTTGGCCCTCACCCCGAGAGCTGCTCGTTCTGCTACGGCCAAGGACACAGAATCTGTGAGTGCCCAGTGGGAGATGACTACATCAGGTCCGGATGCGCGACCATCATAAACGACTGGCTCCACCTACTGAATGGCCAGCCCATCCCCTTCGATGGCACAAGGCGAGGAATCAAGGCAAGCATCGATTCCTGGTTGGCCACGCAAGCAGCTACGGCACTGACTGTAGCTCAAACCCATGTTGTCTTCACACAAGACATGCCCCCCCATATTGACTCGTGCAACATTTCCACCAGCCGGATCGAAGAGGTAGTAGAAACTCATGTTCTGCAGGTGAAGGAGGCAGCACCTGTGGACGACAACGATGAAGACACCTTCTCCCACAACATATTTGAAGTTTTTGCCATGGAAAAGAAGAAACGCGGAGACAAATCCAAGGCATCCAAACTATCCGCACCAGCACCAATGACTCCAGCACCAACCGCCGCTGCCAGCACGTCTCAGCCCAATGTGCATTTTTGTTATCAATCCAACACGGAGGACCAGCACCTTGTCTCCAAGCTGGAAGAATACCTCATGCAGGGGAAACTGTCGCTTACAACTCCTGCTCACATCTTTACCGCTAGCCCCACAATTCGCAGAGATGTCATCGACAAACTCAAGGTGCGACGCATGGAGACTAACAAGTACAAGGTAATACTGGCCGCAGATGCCGTCCCACCCACCGCTTGCATCACCACGGTTCACGACGACACCTTCAATGATGCTCCGAGCCAACGAGCCCCCACCTTTTGCTTACCCTTGCAAGAAATCGACGTCTTGGTCGGCCGAAGCACCAAAATCCCCGCCATCTTCAACACAGGCTCTCAGATCATCGTCATCCACCAAGATATCGTCCAGTCGCTCAGAATCCGTGTCAACACCCAACAGCTTATCGAGATGGAAGGAGTGAACGGCAGAACTAACTGGATGGTGGGCTGTGCTGAGAATCTAATCCTGCAGGTTGGGGATGTGCAAGTCAAAATTCACGTGTATGTGATCGAGCACACGTCCTTCAGCCTCCTTCTCGGTCGACCCTTTCAGCAAGCACTGCTTTGTCGATTTGAAGATCTTCCCAACGGCGAGGTAGAGATTTCCGTATGCAATCCCTCTGACATCTCTCACAGGGTGTACATCCCGACACGTCCTCGAACTGGACGTGCGCCAGCCATCAAGATACTGTCGGTCCTCAACAAAACACCCTCACCATCTGAGCAAATTTCCACACAACGTCACCTTCTGCTGCTCCCACCTATCGATCCAAAAGTACTCACTCTCAAATACAAAGTGGTCAACAAGAAAGTTCGACCAGTCCCCACAATGCTACCTGAAGAATTCTGTACCGTGCACCGCATACCTGAGGATCCACTCCTCATGCTCCCACCACTTCCAACGCATCCACCCGACTTCATGCCCGGCAAATGCCTCACCCAAGAATGCCTCAACAAGCTCGCCCTCAACCCCGACAATTTCCTTTGGCCAGAAGAGCTCAAACTTGTGCAGCACATACTCAAAATCAACGAACTCACACTGGCTTGGACAGAGGCAGAGAAGGGGCATTTTTGCGATGAGTACTTCTCCCCAGTAAAGATCCCTGTTATTGAACATGTCCCCTGGGTGCACAAGAATCTCCCAATCCCACCCGGAATCCTTGAAGATGTCATCAAGATATTTCGAGAGAAGCTCGCCACCAGTGTATACGAACACTCAGATGCCTCCTACTGATTGCGGTGGTTCTGTGTGAAAAAGAAGAATGGCGCGCTACACCTCATATACAATCTCCAACCCCTCAACGCTGTCACCATCTGCAACTCAGGCATTCCCCCAATTCCCAACCAAGTTATCAAGTCGATGGCTGGACACGCGTGCTACACCATCCTGGATCTCCTCGTTGTCTACAACCACCGCACGCTCGATGTCTCCTTCCACGATCTCACCACAGTACAGTCGCCTGTAGGTGCAGTCCAACTGACTTGTCTGCCACAGGGATAGACTGGAGCTGTTCCAATATTTCACAGCAATGTAGTTTTCATACTCAAACCCGAAATTCCCGATCCTGCACAGCCATTTATGGATGACACTGGCATCAAAGGCCCCACAATGTGTTACGAAACTGAGGATGGAGGGTATGAAATGCTACATGCTAACCCCCAGATCCGATGCTTCGTGTGGGAGCATCTTAACAATGTCTACTGCATCCTCCACTGCTTCCTCTGTGCCGGCGCCACAATCTCAGCCAAGAAAATCACCATCGCTGTCCCCGAAGTCACCATCCTAGGACACAAATGCAATTACGAAGGCTGCATCCCCAATGACTCAAAAATCGACAAAATTTGCAACTGGCCCGCCTGCAAGAACCTCTCCGACATCCGTGCGTTCCTCAGCATCTCCGGGTATATGCGAATCTGGATCAAGAATTAGTCCACAATTGCCCGCCCGCTCATCAATCTCACCCACAAAGGTGCGCCTTTCAAATAGCAAGAAGAACACAAGCAAGTGATGCAAACACTGAAGACAGCCATCATTTCGTCACCCACTCTCATATCCATCGATTATTCTACTGACTGCGCCGTGTATCTATCAGTCAACTCATCCATTCGCGGTGTAGGTTGGATTCTCGCGCAAGATTGCACTGACAGATGACGATGCCCCACATGCTTCAGCTCCATTTCTTGGAACGAACGCAAGTCCCGATACTCACAAGCCAAGCTCAAACTATACGGCCTGTTCCATGTGCTCCACACAATGCACCTGCACCTCGTCGGCATCCGCAATCTTATCATCGAGGTCGATGTGAGCTACATCAAGGGTATGCTCAGCAACCCCGATATCCAGCCGAACACAGCCATCAACCGCTGGATTGCTGCCATTCTCTTATTTGACTTCAAACTAGCCCATGTTCCTGCGGACAAGCACAAAGGCCCCGACGGTCTCTCAAGGCATGAACCCATCCTGGGAGAAGAAGAAGAAGACGACCCTGAAGACTGGGTCGACAATGCGCTTTCCCTCAGAGTCTGGGTAGTGAGCTGGTTATCGACTTGTTCTGCTGATGCATGTCCTGTAGAAGTCCTGGTCCTCTCTCCCGATGAAGACAATGACTTTCCCCAGCTTCGATGACCAAGTCGCGACCGCTGCCTCCCTGCACGATTCCGCACCGGTGAATACATCTCGACTGACATGCCGCGCACCTCCATCCACTCTCGCCAACCCACCTCCAATATCAAACAAGTCCCTCAGCCCACATCTCACAACGACAACAGCAACAGCAATAACAACAACAGCAACAGCAATAATAACAATAGCAACAACAGCAACAACAACAACAGCTACATCAATTCCAAAGAAAACATCCACACGTTCAACACTCCACAAATCCTCAACGACATCAACAACACCTCTGACTGCCACCATCCTATTCCAGGACAATTTTCAGACAGGGACAAAGTGAACAAAGCAGAAAAAGATATCGAACGCATCCACCGCTACTTACTATCTTGGCTTGCCCCCCCTGACTTACATGGCGATGTGCTCACTCGTTTTATCAGCAGAACTCGCCGCTTCCTTATTGCCAACAGACAACTTTGGCAACAACAACCTGATGGGCGACACCAGCTCTACATGCACTCATCCCTTCAATACGCAATCATTCACGACGCATATGACAACTTAGGACACAAGGGAATCTACTCCACACACTGCACTATCCTCAATCACTTCTGGTAGCCAGCACTCAAGTCCGACATCAAAGGGTACATCCAATCATGCCATGAATGCCAAATCTGCCAAACTACCCGCGTCTGACTCCCACCGACCATCGACACACCCGCGCCGCTGTTCTGCAAAGTATACATCGACACCATGTTCATGCCGCCTGCTGGAGGATATAGGTATATTGTGCAGGCCTGGTGCTTACTTACAGCTTGGCCGGAATGGCGCGCCCTACGCATAGAGATGGGTCAAACAATAGGGGTGTTCATCTTCGAGAAGATCTTATGCAGATGGGGAGCAGTAGAGGAAATCGTTACCGACAATGGCACTGCCTACGTTGCGGCGCTCGACTGGCTGGTGGACAGGTATGGCATCAGACATATCCGCATTTTGGTGTACAACTCCCAGGCAAATGGCATCGTGGAGCGTCAGCATCGCACCATCTGCGACACCATCCTCAAGGCATGCGAAGGCGACGCAAGCAAATGGATGATGTTTGCACCCTTCGCCTTCTGGGCCGACCACGCCACCACCTGCAAGTCCACAGGCTTTTCGCCGTATTATATGGTGCATGGGGTTGAGCCAATTCTCCCCTTCGACCTCACGATGGCCACGTTCCTCGTACCCGACCTCGCCACACCGATGTCGACTGAAGACCTTATACTTATCCATGCCTGCCAACTTCAGAAACACCCTGCCGACCTCGCTGCCATCCGTGACCGCATCCTTGCCAGCTGCTTTGCCTCCGCCCGCCAATTTGAGAAACAACACGTGCACACAATCCATGACTTCAATTTCACCCCAGGCGCACTCATTCTCATTCGAAGCGCAGGATCCAACATGGACAAGACCAAGCCGCACTACTTTGGCCCCATGGTTGTCCTCCGATGCACCTGCAACGGCACATACCAACTAGGTGAGCTGGATGGTACCATCTCAAAACTGTGCTACACCGCTTTCCGCCTTCTTCCATACCATGCGCGCTCACTAAGTTCCATTCCAGTCACACACTTCGCGGAAAGAGATGATGACTCTGAGTCCCTCAAGTATGACGCCACCTTGATCGGAGGTATGGGTGTTCTACAATGATGGATGCTGACCCAGGAGGGTCAGATTTTTAAACCCCCCAGGAGGTGTAAGGATGTGGCATGTGCTGAGCTCAGAAACAAGTGATGATTGTCACCCATCTCCACCCAGTACTGAGCGTGCACCCGCTATCTTATCATGTGTGCCAGCCTGTGTGCACAGATCGAACCACGTGATATTGCTGCATCAGCCGTTCAACATTCAACAACAATAAGCCTTATCACCTTGTCACCCACAGCCTTGTTTCCCCCCTCCTTATCACTTGTACTATCACATCGCTCCCAGTCCCTTTCTTTTCCTTTCCTTCCCTCTCACCTTGTTCTCTGCAACCGCGCCTCCCCTTCAAACAACAGAAACAGAACTCCACTGCATCAACACAATAAGCGCGGATCCCCCAAATCCGTTAACCGACGCACTGCACCCCACCTAGCTGCAGCCCCACAAAGGCTCGTGCCGCTCAAGTGACCTCGCTGTCGACAACATTGTAGTAATAAAAGACTTATTTTCCGTATGTTTCTTCTCTTTTTATCTTAGCTCAGTTTCTCGCTCCTCTTCCTTAGCTGTACACTTGTTCAGGCTTTACGGGACCACCCACGCCCTGCACTCAATAACATGCCCCTTGTACAACAAATTCAATATGCCTTGTGGACAACACGTTTCTTGTTATGACACCGAGCAACTTGTCGCTGGCAGAACATACGAACATCATCTTTCTACTTTCCTTTTTCTTAGCTCACCACTGTAGTATCAATCGCGTATATAAAAGACCTCGGGTGCGGACTCGACACCTCAGGCAATATAGCCCTATCCTTTCTCTTCCTTCTAATTTGCATGCTCTTCTACTCGACCAACTCGACAACCTGCGAGCCTGCTGCGCCGCTGTTTGTCTTGCCTTCTCAGCCTGGTTTTCTCGTTCTTCTGCTCTTGCCAACCAATCTCACCACTGTTCCTGCTTAGCCACTCTCGCCTTGCCGTCTCCAACCACCGCTCTCAACTTTCCGCCTCCAACCACCACTCTTGACTCGCTGCCTCCAACCACCACTCTCGACTTGCCACCTCCGACCACCACTCTTGACTTGCCACCTCCGACCACCTTTGTCCCGCCACCTCAACTCAACAATCGACCGCCCCACACACTGACATCTTTGCATTTCCTGTTTTCATCCTTGCGCATTTCCATTCTCCTAGGAATGCAGCCTCTCATCTTCCTTTAAGAACTACAAACTCGAACTCACTCAGCTAGGTCATCAAGACTCAGCTCCCTACAACAGGTTCAATCATATTGAAGATACAGTATACTATGTACCTCCCCCAGCATTGCTCATTTTTGCTGCACCCCACTTCTCCCTGTTAACCCTTTTCTTTCTCTTTTCCCTCCTGCAATCAAACTACCTTTGTAATAACTAGTAAGTTACTATAAAGGTTACAAGATAAATCAAAGAAAAATTTGTTGACTTAATCAAGTGCCACAATTGTTAGTCTCACAACTTGAAGAAAGGCTTTTACACCTCAACATTGTTCACTTAGCAGACTTAAGGGAACAAGTCCAACTTACCTACTGGAGTGAAATCTGCTTTGTCACACAAGCACTCCTTGATTTCCTACCCTTTGGCTATACCTTGGAACCTACCAAATTCTATGAATATGTGGACTACCAATTTCCTGTACTAATCAATCATTGCCAACAAACACATGCTTATTGGGAAATTCATCCCAGTTATACTCCAGATCAAACCCCAGTTTCAGAAATTACCCTTTCCTATGACAAAACCTTTTTTTGGCATTATTACATCCTAGCCAAAACCCAGGAAATCACTCAGGCCATACTCCAAAGGAACCGAGTTAGATTTTTATCCTATTGTTATCTGTCGGAAACCAAAATCTGACTGGAATTTCAAGAAGTTAGGATCCAAATTACCAATCAAGGAACTCGACTTGTTGGAGCACTCAGAAAAGAATATTTCCACAAGTGGGAAGAAACCGGCTGGCATACCACCAATATCAACCATGAACAAACCTTAGTGAACCCCACTGAGTTTTTCTACCCAATTGCTTTACCCAACACCTAGAGACGTGAACCCAAATACCAGCACAGACTTGGTATTATCCTCATACAACCCAACCACCTAGGAACTGATGACAGTTACTGGAACTCAGTAGACAGCACTGAGATTGCCTCAGATTTACCCCACTCTACACATGCCAACACCCCAGACCTCATTCCAGCCCTCGCTCCACCACCAGCTGACCATTGCAGTTGTGGTATAGATCTTTGTTACTGTAAACTTTATTGCCCAGATACTCCTCCTACTCCTCCCTATATAGAACTTTGGCATCTACAGTACTATCCTGTGCCAGTCCCAGGATTTCATTATGATCGAATTGGATAGATCCATCACCCTGGCTTACCTTCTTGCCACCTTGCTTCTAATCCTATATTTTGTTGGATTCTATTTGGCAGTTAAACTCTACTTCTTGGACAAATTTGTATAAGAGGATCATGTTAGTCCTTTCAGACACGTCTTGATAGACGAACAAACTAGCTACATCATCCTACAGAACTACTCGTCGAAGCCGACGTGCCCATTGAAATCACGAGAGAGAGCATTCAGCACCTGCTATTCCCATCCCAGAATGCTAGAACAACCCATTTCTGACTAGATGCCCTAGAGGCCAAGAACCATCTCCACCGGTCATGTCCCAGATCCCGGCAATCCAATTACCTTTTGTAGAACCAGAAGAAGAGCCTGTCTTCCCTTCCTTGAACAACCCACCACCAGTTCCAGTTTACACCATACCTCTAGCTTCCCCAAATGCAGCCCTTTTTAGTCAATCCAGCTTGGGATCTCCCAAAATCAACAATTGTATTCCACAGATCTTCTTACCAGAAAAAATCTACATTGCACTCCAAATCCCAACACGTCACCCAAACAAGAACCAGGCATTTCTAAATCACTGCCGCTACTTGCTTGGCAATCACCCCAGGAAAGAAATTTACTACTGACTTCAGGAACATTGTGAATTTACCCCAACACCTGGGATACTTCACAGACTCCTTTGGAGGTACAAAATCCTCATCTCAGCAGACGGAGTATGAGAAGACTACAGAGAAATTGTTCTTTTTTTTTTTTTTTTTTTTTTTTTTTTTTTTTGAATTAATTTTATGTCGCATGTAACGAAGTACAAACCGACAGCACTACCGCTACCTAACTACGGTCCACTCTGTACGTAAGCAGCCCTGAACAAAAAGGCGACCCACATACTACGGCCCCAACTCACCGGGGGAATCCTTGCCGCCAACCGACCCAAAAGGGGAGCCCTATATTGTGTGCAGTATGCAAGGGCCACAGCTACCAACTAGGGGAGAAATCCCTAGCTCCTTCTGCCTTTGCAGGCATCAAGACTCATTAGGCAACTGGAATCAACTTAGACCGTGCGGCCGGATTATGTGCCACACAACCGACAGAGGATAAGTCCTCTCAAGCCGGGGGATGGATCGCCAACTGCAGGTCCCTGGACAGCGCATGAGAGGCGCTCAGGTCCCCCGCCGGAATTCCTATGGGGGACTACCCCACCCCGCTACGGTCCGCGGTCCCCGCTGTGCTATGGGGCCGTTTCCCGTTCCTGGCACACTGCTTTGGTAATGCCCTTAAGGGCCCAGATACGCTGTGTGACAAGTCTCTGCCTTGCCCCATAAGGGACTAACCGCCATATGGCACCGGCCGAAGCCATGTCCACCTGGCACTGGGTGGCCTGTCTGGGGGGCTCCCAAAGGTGATTACCCATCCAGTCGGCTGGTTTTTACCGCTATACCCAGTTTCACACCCCTATCCCCTTATGGGGACCCTGATGGGCGGCGGTCCGGTCAATGCCAATTGAGGAATGTCACGTAAGCCGGGACCCCTATGGGCTTAACCCGGGCCACCCCCTCCGGACTGGGGGCCGTCACCTCCACAGTGACCCATTACGCAACAGCCCCAGGCAGGGCTCGAACCCCGAACCCCTAGGGGCTCAAAGGGTCATGCCACACACCCGGGAGGGGGGAGACAGCTACACCATCCACCCCCCGCTAAAGGAGGGTCGTGAAAGAGGGTTGTAGATCAGGCATCATCGCAGCCAGTGATGGGGGGAGGGTGTAAGGACAGAACGCGGCAGCCGTCCGGAATGAACATTGGATAGGCAAGGCCGCTAGGGGGGGGTAGGCGGTGTCGTCAGCGCCCCCCTTAGAAGCCTCAAGATCGGCATTCTCGAAGGTCCCTTAAGTGTGGTATGGGTGGGGGTGGGGTTCCCAGGTGAGCGTTCGCTGCGTATGTTCGGTAGGGCCCTCTGTTCAGTGGCTTGCTTTACGTACTGGTAGCATGGACTCTGTTGTTGTAGGTAGAATATTGCACATTATCCCTGGGTTGCCCACTGGTGAATACCAAGAAAAAAAAAAAAAAAAAGATAGATCCAGGCCTGCCAGTCTTGCAGTGCCCAGTTAACCATGGAGTGCACTCAGGGAGAGGGGGAGGAAGGGAAGGGAGGGGGAGGGGATGACTGCTTGCCCAACACGGAGGCAACCGAGGGTGAGGGGGAGGTGGTGGCAGAGGGGGATAGACCGAAGTCCAGAGCCTGCAGAGACATCATACCCAGGCTTGGAGGCAGGGCAGAGGGTGAATCAATCATGGTCAGGAGTGAAAGAGCATCGATTCCCACAGGTGTGGGAACTGGATGCCTCGAGGCATTGGAGGTTCTTGGCTCCTCCAAAGAGGGGGACCTGACCCCCTGCAGCCCCACCAGCCACTGCTCCTCCCAAAGGAGGGGCCCCAGAGCGAACAGTAGGGCCAGTGACTAGCAAGGAGGGGGGCTTGGACAACCTAGAGGACTTACCACAAGCATGCAGGGCAGAGAAAGGGGCATCAATGGCCATAACATTGACAGACTGCTTCCATCCTTTTTTCTCCCATACCACTACCTCTGGGCCTAGGGTTGCTCATTCATCACCCCTGCCCCTCCTCATTGACCATAAAACTTGCTCGCAACCCTTCAGTCTTTGACATCCTCAACTTCCTTCATGCTCGCTGGTTCCTTGACAGGGACTGGCTCATCGCTTCTATCATGTCCGCCCAAAAGGACGACAATGGGTTTATCATTTGGATCAAGCTCAAGCCTGATGCCCACCTTCACTTGGTGAGGTCCATCTTCAAGCTCGTGCCTTTGTCCCCTGCCATCCCCACTGCCAAGGTCAAGCAGGTGATGTACATTTTCCTTCTTGAGTTGCTCAATGGGGCCTGTCTTTCGACAGCCTCGTTTTTTAGCCCCCCTCCCCCTGCGAGGAGGCTGCGTAAGTGCACTCATAAGCCCCAGGATCCTGGCCTGGACCAGCCTGCCCTTGGGGTGCAGGCAGTCGACGCCATGGTGCTCGATGGTCTGGACCAGCCCCTGTCCCCTTCCCTTTCTTTTTTGTTTTTTTTTTTTTTGAATTGATTTATTGTCATACCTAGTAGAGACAGGAACCGACAGCACTACCACTACCTAGCTACAGTCCACTCTGTACGTACACAGCCCAGAACAAAGAGTGACCTACATACTACGGCCCCAACTCACCGGGGGACTTCTTGCCACCGAACTACCCAAAAGGGGGGCCCTATATTGTGTGCAAGCGCAAGGGCCATAAGGGTGTTGCCACGACACCACCTAACCAATGGAGGGGGGGAGAGCTCAATTGCACGAGATACACCCAAACCAGGCACGAAGAATAACCGGGCCACATTCTTGCCCGGGCCGCGAAAAAGGAGGGGAACCGCCAGCCGGCGGCGGGGTGGGCTGCTAACCCACGGCGTCTACAAAGGAGTGTCGTAACTGGGCACTAGGTAGGGCCCGAGGGGGAGATTTAGATACGGCGCAATGCAAGGGATTGGGAAGGAGGGGCGGGGGGGTATTAGCCACTGCGGCGATAAGGAGGAATGCCCATGTTGCTGGCCGCACGCACGAGGGCACAGCAACAGCACTCCGAGCGGCCCGGCCACACTAGGCCGGGGGGGCACCACCGGAGGGAGGGGAGGAGGGGGCGGAGGCGAGGGCTTCAGCAGCCGCTGCGAGGTCCGCCTGGGAGACCCGGGGGTTGGCCATCGTTCCCTGCCGCACGGCGCGTCGAGACGCGACCCATGCATGCCAGTCAGGCGCGCATTGCTCAATCGGCGTCTGCCAAGCAGGGGGAGGGGAGGTGGGAGGGACAGGGGGCCCAGCC